>PVIC010024941.1:0-25741 GCA_004025085.1 Thryonomys swinderianus
AAGAAGAAGAAGAAGAAGAGGAAGAGGAAGAGGAAGAGGAAGAGGAAGAGATGTCTTGGTTATGTATATACCCCTGTGGACCAGAAAATAGGCCTCTTCAGGCCCAGCTCCCGGCACACTGCAGTGACTGTCACACTGACCCACACTGTGTGTGGATCAGTGCTTTGTCAGTGTCTGTCTTCTAACAGTACTTCTAACACTGCTGTAACCGATGGCACTTGACCCTGTCTCATTCTCACTGGCGTTTTCTTTCTTTAATTGTATATTTTTGTGCCATAGCTAGTAAATTGGAAATTGTATTTTAACAATAGTGGTTATAATTTAAGATATTTTAATGCCATATCAAAGACAGATATAATACTGAGTGCTCTTCCATGAAATGAAAGATTTGTGAATGTAGAGATAACTTAGCAAAAGATGCTAGACCAAAGGTTTTAGACCAACTTTTTTAAAAAATTAAAATCTGAGTCTAATCTCAATACTACACTGTTCTGGTTACTCTTATCACTGCTGAGACAAAATACTAGATACCCGAAGCTAAACAAAGAAAGGTTTATTTTGGCTCACAATGTAGAGAGATTTCAGTCCATAGTCAACTTGAGTAAGAAACACCCAGCTGATGGGCTTAGCATAGCTCTGAGTGTAGATGACTGATTTATGGAACAGGGAAGACCTACTCTGGGCACCAACAAATAGGCCTGTGGTCTAAATGGAATAAAAAGAAGAAGAAGAAGAAGGACGTCTTGGTTATGGTTTCTTTGGAGGAGCTCCAGTCTTCACTTTCCATCCTCTTTGGACTTCTATCTCCAGGCGTCCAGCTTGGACTCTTTAGCCTTCCAATGTCGACCCCAGGCGTGCGCCACCGCGCCCGGCACTGTGGTATGTGGTATTGATGGCTGGTGGGCGTGAGACATCATGCCTAGCATTGTATGTGGTTACCGGGATCGATCTCAGGGCCTTGCGCTTGCGAGGCAGGCGCTGGCACCACTGAGCTAAATCTCTGGCACTTCAGCTTCTTGATATAGACTCCGAGGGGCTCTGCAGTGAGCTCTAGGTTTTCTGCCTTAAATGGATCTTCTGGTTCTTAAGTATGCAGACAACTCTTGTGTACTCTTCCATACTTGACTGCAGGCGGCCCTGTAGGCCCACCTTGTAAATCATGCCTATATAGTATTAAATGTTACTCTGGTGACCATTGACTGATACAATAATACGACTTAAAAAGTAGGATTTAAATAAAACTACCTGTCCCTTGTTCTTGACTGTGGGCTATGATGAGCATCTACTAAGAGAAAAGCACTGCAAAGGTGCAGAGAACAACTGTGCTTGGAGACCAGCCAGCATCACATAAGCCTTGTTGACAGTAGGTTTCTGTGACATAATGTGATGTGAAGGGCACTCATCTCCATGGTCTTTTCCAAACCTACACTTCAGTCTAATCATGAAAAAGAATATCCCCAAAATGCCTAGCGTGTCCCCCTCAAAACTGTCAAGGTCAAAAATAAGGACAGTCGGAGAAACACACTCAGGAGCCTAAGGAGGTGTGACAACTAAATATCACATTGTCCCAAATGAAATCCTGGAATGAAAAAAAAAGTCAGAGGAAACTAAGGAAATCTGCATACAGATTGTGGGTAGCGAGGTACCAAATGTGCACCCTAACAAAAGACATTAGTAAAGGGGAATTTGGTGAGGGTTACGGGAGAATTGCCTACACTTTTAAAATTTTCAATAAATGTGGAATTGCTTTAAAGTCTATTTTAGAAAGGATGCTATCAATAAGACACAGTAAATGATCTGAGAAATGCTCACAATATATACTTTAGAAAAATTATGGAAAGGACCTTTACATGATAAAATTTTTTAGAAAATTTGAGTGGGCTGACTCATTAACAATCAAAGAAAGACAGAGGTCCTCATTCCTAACCTGTCACCAGACTGACAGAGGTCCCTGTGACTTCAGGCAGGCTAGCTTCGGAGCCTGGGGCTACAGGAGGCCCTGCTTCGTACCATCATAGTCTGAAAGCATCTGACAAAAGTACTAGAATTTTACATATTGAAAGTATCCCTATACCCGCAAATATTTTCTCCAAAAATCCTTTTATTGGTATTACAATTCAATACATATTAAGAGAATAATTTATTGTGATCAAATGGGACTTATCCCTGGGATGCAAGGGTGGTTCAACAGTTACAAATCAGTAACCCTGATGATCTATACTCCTAGCACAAAGGAAAAAAACACGATTACCTCAGTAGATGCAGAGAGGGACTCAAATAGCTAAGGATTGAAAGAATGTACTGCAACCCAAAAAAGGCCCTGTACAGAAAGCCTACACCTGACATTACATTCAGTATAAGAAGGGTAGGCCTTTCCTTTTAAAATTGCAATAAAGCAAAGATGCCCACTCTTACCATTTCTGTTCAACATAGTACAAATCCTGGCCAAAGCAAATGAAAGAAATAAAGGGCCTCCCAAACAGGAGAGTAAGAAGTGAAATTGTCACTGTTTACTGATAACATGATCTAATAGATGGGAAACTGTAAGGATTACACACACACACACACACACACACACAGTATTCTAATTGAAAAGAGTTCAGTAAAGTATAGGGCACAAATTAACAGGTAAAAATCATCAGTGTTTCTCTACATTGATGGCAAACTTTTTGAAAAATAAACCAACAGAACAACCTCAGTTACAAGAGTTAAAAATATAAATACTTAGGACTAAATTTAGTAAAGGAGGTAAAAAGCCTGCACACTGAGAATTATAAAGCACTAGTTACAGAAACTTAAGTAGACACAAATAAATATATTCCATGGATTCAGAGCCTTAAAATTTTTAAAATGCCATGTTCTCCGGGGTGATCTACAGATTCAATGCAGTCTCTATCAAAATTCTAATGTAATTTTTCATAAATACAGAAAAAACAACCCTAAAATTCATAAGGAACCACAAACAAAAGAGAAAGAAATAAATCTAAGTAGCCAAAGGAATCATGAGCAAAGAAAACAAAGCTGGAAGCATCATACTACCTGATCTCAAAACTACAAAGAGACAGTAATAAAACAGCATGGTACTGGCATAGAAACACACACATCCACCACTAGAGGAGAGAGTCCTGATATGAACCCAGGCACATTCAGTGGATTGTTTTTCAACAAAGGTGTCACAGATACACACAAGAAAGGATAATCTTTTCAGCCACTTGCATTTAAAAAACTGGATATCCACACATACAGAGGAATAAAATTGGACCTTCATCTCCCATTATATATAAAAATCAGCAATTTAAAAATGTAAACAACTCATAGAAGAAAACATGGAGGAAATAATACAACATTGCTTTTAGCAATGGATTTTTAGAGTTGACCCTAAAAGCCCAGGTAACAAAGGCAAAAATAGACGAATTACATCAAAATAAAAACTTCTGTACTAGGAAGGAAAACAAATAACAGAGGCAAGAAAAAAAAACCTGGACTGGAGAAAATATCCTCAAGCCATACATCTGTAAGGCATAAACATTTAAAACCCTATAGAAGAAAACAATCATATCAAGAAAAGGATAAGGGACAGGAAGCATTTCTTGAAGATACATGTGGATAACAGCTATTTAAAGACACCCAATATCACTAATCCTTAGGGTGCAAATTAAAACCACAAAAGAGGTATCATCTCACACTTGTTTAGAATACTTACTATAAAAAAGAAAAAACTAAGTCTTGGTGAGTATATAGAGAAAGGGAATCCTTGATACTGTTGGCAGGAATGTAAATTACTATGGCCTTTATGAAAAACAGGATGGAAGGTCTCCAAAACTAAAGCTAGAATCCCTCTGACGCAGCAGTCCCACTGCTGGGTGATCACTTGAATGAGTTGAAAGCAGCGTGTGGGAGAGGTGTGCACACCCCATGTCCACCGCGGCATGATTCACCATAGCCGAGGAACAGATCCGTTGGTGACAGGAGTGTGTCCTCTTCTGCAGAGGCCCCATGGGAGGTTTGTTGTTGTTGCTATGTGTTTTTCTTTTGTTTGTGGAGGGGTGTGTTTGGTGTGCCTCTGTGTGTGTGTGCGTGTGTGTGTGTGTGGTAATGGGGATGATACTCCAGCTATTTATTAAAGTTTTGATACAGGATCTTGCTAAGTTGCTAAATTGTCCAGGAAGGACTTTAACATGGATCTTCCTCGCTCAGCCTCCCAGAGTGCTGAGATCAGAGGCATGAGCACCATACCTGGGTACGGGAGGTGTGTTACAGCTGAATGTGCCCGGGAAGAACCTCTCCTCCCTGGCCGTGGCTGAGGTGTCAGGGATGGGATCTAACACCGCCTTTCTGTAGAGCACACTTGCTTCCTATCCCCGCGACTCCCACCGAGACTCACCCCAAGCCCTACTCCTGCTTCCCTCAGCCAGAAACCAACCCAAATGGAGACTGCAGGGGGGGTCAGACACCTGCAGGACTACCTGGCTCCACTTCGCTCCCCTTCCACTCCACCTGAAGCCTGTGAAGATCTCTGATGCTCTGGCCAGCTCCTGGGATATCTGAAAGAAATCTTTAAATATCTCACCAGGTCCCTTGGACCAGGAGGACTAGGTTTATGAGTGCCAGAGCCCAGAAACACAGCTTCCTGGAGGTTACTCTCTGTAGGGAGAGTGGCCCCGCTCTTTCCCGAGGTGAGGCCCCATGCTCGCCATCCCTGTTTGTGACATGGTTCTGCCCTCAGTCCTTCCTGATCTTTAAATAGTATTACACCAGCACCAGTAGTCTCAGAACGAAGGCAGGAAGACGTGGGACAGATCGAGTGAAAACAGAGGCTGGTGGCCATCAAAATGCAGCTAAGAGAAAGCAGAAGACAGAGCTAGCCTCTGGAAGAGTTGGTCCTCAAGGTTTGGATAAGAAATAATGGAATTTCTCAAAACTCAGGTCTTTAGGATTAAGATGAAAACTTAAGGGCAGAAATTCAGCTCACGTGGTACCACACCTACCTTGGAAACACAAGGGCCTGCCTGAGTTTGATCCCCAGTGCCACAGGTGGAAAAAGATGAAAACCTGTTTTTAAAAAGGGAATGTATAGAAATGACAGCTGAGCAGGTGTCAGGAACTCCAGTGTGACAGCAACTCCCCTGGGCAGCAGTCACCTCTGCATCTCCACCTGGAAGTGCTCCCCGAGCAAGCCCCACGGCCAGGAAGATGGGGGCAGAGCTAAGAGCCTGCACACAGCCACAGAGAGGGAGGCGGTGACAGAGCTAGCTGCCCTAGAGCCAGGCAAGGAGGGCAGGAGCAGTGCCCTGCGAGGCACCAGCTGCCTTACAGAAAGGATTCTGCTTCTGAAACGTGGGAAACACCAAGTGGGCTTAGACCCATGTCCAGCGTGTCCACGTGGAAGTGTGAGCTGGGGACAGAGGACACGTGGGCCCCTCGAGACACACACAGTGCACAGGATGTGCAGCACTGCCCTGAGCAGGCCTTTGCAGAGGGGCAGCCACTGCTGTTCGGTGGACGGCAAAACTTCCCTCACGCAGCGAGTGTGGCAGAAAACACTTCCAATCTGGGCGCCTCGCCCCGCTGCCGTTATGCCAAACTACAGACTCCAGGACCACAGCGTGAGTGTGCGGTTGCTGACACTAGGTGGCAGTGGAGCTCAGGTGCCTGCATCGTAAGACAAAAGCCATCTCTGAGGTTTCTGAAGACAAACTGTGCTTCTGGGCTTTGTCTGTGCGCAGGAGTCTGCTCACCAGACCTGGTCCACCACCTGTTTCTCTGCTCCTTATTACAATTAGAGTATCAAGTGGAGTCCTGCCCAGTTGGCCTCCTGTGGGCCCACACGCCTGCACACCATGGTGGACACTGCTTCCCAGACCCTACATTTAAAACAGGATGGAGACACTAGCAGCTGCCAAGATGGTCACTTCGGCCCTTTGGTCTTGGAGTAAGACGCCGAGGAAGGGGAGGTCAAGTCCAGGCCTGACAGGGACCCCTGCCCGAGCCGGAAAGCATCAGGGCAGCTGTGGAGTCAGAGTCTCACCAAGGGCTTCCGGGTCGCAGAGCCGGGGCAACACCTCCCGTCTCCACTGCCAACTGCATGGGCCACAGAGGACAGCAGTGGGCTCAGCCAGCGGGCAGCCCTCAGGGCAGTGCAGGGCCAGGTGAGATCTCTACACTCCTCTGTCGTCAGTGATGTGCGCTGATGAGTAGTGGTCCTTAGCTGGGGCCTCAGCTGGATAATAAAGCTCTTGGTTGGACTTTAAGATCAGGTCGTGTCCTGAGAGACTGTCTTGGTGGGACTTGGTCCCAAAACCACCAACAGTCAAAACCAGTTTGCTTTAACAGCGATGGAAAGGTAACAAACACATAAATATTTTTCCCCAGTCTGGAGTTTCTCCTTTCATTCTCTTGACAATGTCTCCTATAAAGCAGAGACTTAATTTTAATGCAATTCATCTTATCCATTCTTGCTCAGATCTTTTTTTTTTTTTTTTTGAGACAGGGTCTCCCTTTGTAGTTCAGACTGGCCCTGAGTTCACTATGTAGCCCAGGCAAACCCAGAACTCAGCAGTCGTCCTGTCTCTGCCTCTGCCTCCCGAGTGCTAGGACGACAGGCGTGAACTACCTCGCCCGGCACTGTGGTATGTGGTATTGATGGCTGGTGGGCGTGAGGCCCCACACCCAGCACTGTATATGGTTACCAGGAATCGAACTCAGGACCTTGTGCTTGCGAGGCAGGTGCCAGAACCACTGAGCTAAATCTCCAGCCCCAGCTCAGATCATTTTTGTGTCATCTAAAAGCACTGCCATTTTAGTTTTTTCCTAAGTTGTCACCTAAAAGGTTTATAGTTTTGCTTTAAAATTCAAGTCTGTGATCCAATTTTAATTTTCTTTTTTTGCCTCCTCCTCCTCCTCCTCCTTTTACTCCTCCCAACTCCCCTTCACTTCCTCTTCCTTCTTGTTAGTCTGTGGGAAGCGACCTGGGGGTCGTCACTGTGAGGCCTGGAGAACTGCACTGGGTGCTGCCCTGACTAGCAGTGAGGAGGTCTGCACTGTGAACGGGGCCGCCCAGCTCCCAGGAGACCTGCAGCCTCGTCCTGAATAATGGGATCTGTCTAGTTGCTGCCTTGGGTGCCAGATCAGTGGCGACAAGAGGTAAACGACCTCTGGCCCAAGGTTATTCTCCGTCTGCTCCTCATTTAAGAGTCTGCTGTTCTTTCCTTAGCGATTGGGTTGATCAACAAACTCCTTTGTGATGTGCTGAGAATAAAGTTATTCTTGTCTCTAGACAGCTTATCCAATAGACTGGAATTGGCACAAAAAAGGTGGCCTCCAGACAGTAGACGATAGAGAAGTTACATCTCAGAAAGAAAGAACTAGTTGTAGACCAGGTGTAAGAATTAAGACACTATTTCATTTTTGTTTTTTTGCTGACTCTGTAGTTCTCTGTTTCCAAGTTTCTAACTGTGTTAGCTGCTTCTGACGTCACTAATGTCCTTGAAATCTGTGTAAGTATAGCACTGTGAATAAACTCGGGGCCTGCTCAGTATTGACTGAGAGGTCCTCCCGATCCCATTATTCTGTCTTCTTTCTTTTCTCAGCCGCACCCCTTGACTTCGCAAACCCGCTGTTTTGTCCGGCAGGCTCCGGCATTAGTCTAATTTTATTTATCTTAAAAAAAATCTTTGGTTTCACTGATATTCTTTATTGAGTTTATATTTTCTAATTCACTAATACCTGCTCTAAGTTGTGTTATTTTTTCTTCTGCTCACTTTGGATTAAATTGGCTCTCTTTTTCTAATTCCCTAAAGTGGAAGCTTAGATTGTTTTGAATCTTCGTTCCTTTCTAGTACAGGCATCCCCTGCTAGAACGTGGAGCACGGACCTCTGGCCCCCAGAACCCTGCTGTTTGAGCCCCATCTGGCCCCAGGAACAGACTCGGACATCACAGCCCCAAGCGGTAGCCAGATTACCAAGCCCCACTAAACTACTCCGCGCCGGCAGAAACAGGGAAACCTACTCCACTCTCAAGAACAAGTGCAACCAACAGACACTGATCCCAGAGCGACCATGTGTCGAGGCCAGTTTTAAAGGAGCCGTCTTGGTCAGGCTCTAGGAGGACAAAGTCCACACGGGAGCCCAGGCACAAGGGCAGCGGCGGAGCAGCACGACACTCCAGACCGCAGCAGGTGACTGCGCCTCTCGGGGTTCTTGGAGCCTGCCGGCCCGAGGGCTCGGTACCAGGGACACTTCCTCCGAAGCTTCCCGCATGGGGGCGGGGCTGCTGTGGCCCCAGGGCTCATCAGCTCCAGCTCCTCCGGTAGCCTGTCTTCTGTTACAGGTTAAAGCCAGCTAACTTCCTCATTGAACCTACAGCCCTGTTCTCAAGGGCAGGCTGAAGCCTACACCTCAGGTCCCTGGCTGCTGCTGTGCTAGTAACTCTTTGGTCAACACTAGCTCTTTTGCTGTTGTTTTGTTTTTGAGACGGGCTGGCTCTGTAGTTCAGGCCCTGAGTGCACTATGCAGCCCAGGCAAGTCTCAGACTCAGCAATCCTCCTGCCTCTGCCTCCCGAGTGCTGGGATGACAGGCGTGAGCCACCACGCCCAGCACTGTGGTATGTGGTGCTGATTGCTGGTGGGTGTGAGTCACCACACCCAGCATTGTATGTGGTTACCAGGGATCCAACCAGGGACCTTTCGCTTGGTAGGCAGGTGCCAGAATCGCTGAGCTAAATTTCTGGTGCGGGTTTTGGTTTTTTAAGACAGGGTCTCACTATGTATTTCAGATTTGCACTCCCTGCAATCCTCCTGCCTCAACCTACCAATCCTCAACTAGGATTATAGGCATGTGGCCCTGAGCCCGGCTCAACTCTAGGTTTTAAATCTGCCTGAGTTGGCTCTTAGCCTGCAGCCCACCCCTCACCCCGGGGCAGATCTTCAGCTCTCTCCGCTCTTCTTCACCTGGCCTCCATGTGTGAGTGAAGCCTCCCTCCTTCTCCTTCCCTCCAATAAGGTCACCTGAAGGCACCCACGAGCCACAGAGCAGGGCCCACATGTGCTGGTGGTGGGAGGCAGCGCACAGCAGGCCACCTGCCTGCCTTTCACTTCCTGCCAGTGGGTGGGAAGCCCTCTCCTGTTTACTCAAGACCGATGCCCACGGGGTAAAGTGTGGGCCAGGGAGGCTGGGGCGCTTTCCACATGTGGACCCAGAGTGCGGCGCGGGCAGGAGCCCGTGCGGGCGGAGGGAGCCCTTGCAGCATCATGGCTTTCCACACAGATGGGACCAGAAATCCCTGGCTGTCCTTAAGACCAGTGAGATCCGAACCTCAGGTGGAAAAGAAAATCAGCAAAGCCAACCCTGAAATGGTTCAAGTACAGGGATTCCCTGGCAAGGACTTTAAGCAACCATGATAAAATGCCTCTGAGAAACTGCCCACTCGTTCAGTCTGTCTCTGGGCTTGCTGACCCGTCTCACTGTCTCTCTCCTGCTCTGGTGCTGCTGCCCTGTCAGTTCCACCGGGCTTTGTGTATGTCATTTCTGAATTTTCATTTGGTGGTTCTTTTTTAAACCTCTGATACTTTACTGAAACTATTTTTTATTCGTTTAAGTGGACATATAATTTCTCAGTTCATTTAAAAAATAAACAAGAAGTAGGAGTGACTATATCAATATAAACCATACCCCATAGGAAAGACAATAACCAGGATGTCATGGAATGACCGGTTTCTCCACCGAGGGGGCAATTCTAAAGTTGCAAGTGCCGAGGGCTGGGGATTTAGCTCAAGTGGTACCACGTCAACCTTGGACAAACAAGGGCCCGAGTTTGATCCTTGGTACCACAGGAAAAAATAAAAAATAAAAATAAAAACTTAAAAAAAAATAAAGTTGTATGTGCCAAACAACAGAGATACAACATTCACAAAGTAGAAACTGATAAACTGAAAGAGAAGTAGACAAGTCCACAGTTATTCCAGGAGACTTCTGCACCACTCTCAACAATTGGTAGAGCACTACAAAGAAAACAGCAGTACAAAGAAAGCACATCGCCATGAGAATGAGGCATGACACCTGGAGAGCACTCCGCCTGGAGCCACAGTCCACCACCATTTAAGCTCCCATGGGACATGCACCAGAACAGGCCACCTCCTGCGCCCTGAAACTCACCTTCACAAACGCAAAGCAATGGAAACTGCATATAACATTTTCTTTTTTTTTTTTTTTTTGAGACAGGGTCTCACTTTGTAGTTCAGGCTGGCCCTGAGCTCACTATGTAGCCCAGGCAAGCCTCGAACTCAGCAATCCTCCTGCCTCTGCCTCCCGAGTGCTGGGATGACAGTCATGAGCCACCACACCCGGCACTGTGGTGTGTGGTATTGATGGCTGGTGGACGTGAGTCTCCACGCCCAGCATTGTATGTGGTTACCAGGGATCGAACTCAGGACCTTGCGCTTGCAAGGCAGGCGCTGGAACCACTGAGCTAACCCTCCAGCCCCGCATATAACATTTTCTGATTACAATTAAATCATAGCATGAGTCAATAACAGAAAGGTAACAGGAAACCTTTAAACATGTAGAAGCTTAACTCACTTCTAAATAATCCATGGGTCAAAGAAGAAACCTTAAGCGAAACTGAAAATACACTCTGAGCTGAATGAAAATGAAAATACGACATGTGAAATTCTGTGGAACAGAACTAATGCAGCACTGACAGAAATCTGTGGGACTCCTGCTTAAATTAGAAAAAAATGGACTCAAACCAATAAGTTAGGATCCCACTTTAAAAAACTAAAAATAGAGTAAACCAGACCCAAACCGAACAGAGGGTTGTAATGTCATGGGGTGGAAGGATAGGGTCTCCCGTGTTGCCTCTCCACACCCTGGTAGAGAATGGAGAGGTGGAACTGAATGCTGACTTGGAACTGAAGCACAGAGGGAAGAACTCAGAAGAGGTAAGTAGTGGGAAGACGGGTGTAACCTATAATATCGGTGCTCACAGAGCCGTCAGCAGCGAGCGGTCTGCCAGGGAGAGGCCGAGCTGGGCTCGGGACGGTGTCTTTGTTCTGTCTATTCCTACAGGGTTTAGGGATCCTATGCCAGTAGGGTTTTATCCTCTGTTGCTGAGGTGAGCTTGTTGCTCGGGTGGGCTGAGGTCCATGGAATTTTAGGGTTTCCACTGTGTGCAAGCAGGTCCCTGAAAACGACTTCTCCACCTGCGAAAGTCTCACCAAGAGCCGTCTCTTCCAGTAAGCACGCGGTCATCCCTAACCGTTCTATCAGCCATGCTCCGTCAGCCACGTTGGTCTGTGTCCTTGCCTGTCTCCCCCCGGCCCTTCAGGGTGAAATAATAAAAATAAAAATCGACACAACCGCAAGTAGAAAGATAAAAGAGAAAATAAATAAAAATTATTTCTTTAAGTTCAACAAGCTAGCGCTCTGGGAAGTTGAGGGAGGAGGACTGCAAGTTCAAGCCCAGCCTGGGCAACTGAGCAACTTGGTGAGACCCCCTCTCAAAATAAAAAAGCAGGGTGGAAGACGTAGGCCATGTGAAGGGCCCGGGTTCACCTCCCAGTGGAGAAGGGGAAAGTTCAACAACGCGAACAGACCTCTAACTGACAAAAACCAGAACGACACATCACAGATCACACACGCGTGAGATGGGTGCCAGGGTCTCACTTTGTAGTTCAGGCTGGCCCTGAACTCACTGTGTAGTCTAGGCTAGTCTTGAACTCATAGCAATCCTCCTGCATCTGTCTATCGAGTCTTGGGATTGCAGGTGTGAGTGACCATGGCCGACTGAAAAACTGTATTTTAGAAATGAAAAATATATCCAGGAAGACAGTTCACTGGTGGACTGAACAGCACCACAAACACGATAGGCAAGAAGACTAGTGAGCTAGAAGGCAGTTCAAAAGAAACTGTCCAAACTAGCACAGATAGAAAAAACCGACTTAAAAAATAAAATAACAACATGAAAGAACTCACAATACTGAGTGATTAAAAGTAGCCAAGAAGCATATGAAGAAATGTTCAACATCACTGGTCATTCGAGAGATGCAGATGAAAACAACACTGAGATTCCATCTCACTCCACAAAGAATGGCTGCTATTGTGAAATCAACCAATAATAAATGCTGGCAAGGCTGTGGGGAGAAAGGAACCCTCCTCCACTGCTTGTGGGATTGCAGACTTGTGCAACCATTGTGGAGATCTGTGTGGAGATTCCTCAGAAAAGTAGGACTAGAGGTTGCATTCAACCCTGCTATCACCTTGCTAGGAATATACCCAAAGGAATTTAAAAAATCACATTGGAAAGACAGATGTACATCCTTGTTCATAGCAGCTCAGTTCGTGATAGCCCAATCTTGGAAACAACCCAAATGCCCATCAACTGGGGACTGGATAAAGAAGACGTGGCTTTTAAAAAATGGAGTATTACTCTACCATAAAGAATGACAAGATTAACTCATTTATGTGCAAATGGTATACCTGGAGGACACATTAATAAGTGAAATAGATTACAGATAGGCAAATACTGGATCTTGTCTTTGATACGAGCACCTTTAGATGTAAATGAGTTCTAGAATGTATGATAGTTTATGTAAAATAGGCAGTTTCCAAAGGGAATTTGTTGTGGGAACGTAATGAGGGGAAGGAATAAATATGATTCTGAAAAAATAAAAGAGCATGTATATAGCAGGTGGGTGGGTAGGGATGTGGGTAAAAATGAGAATTAACTTGTCTCATGTACTGGTACAAATTCCCCAATGATGTGCGTGATTGTGAGCTGTATATAAAATGTATCAACAGAGAATTCAATTAAAATTATGTTTAATTATAATCCTAAAAGAAGAGAGAAAATATTGGAATTGAAAAAAAGTGTAAGTATAATGGCTGCACACTTTCTACATGTTGGTGACTAGTGTCAAACAAATACATAAAGATATTCACCACACTCCAATCAGAAGGACTGGAGGAAGAAGAGGGAGGAAAAGAGGATAAAGAGATCATACAAAGCCATATTCTAGGCATACTGCCAAAAAGAAGAGATAGAAAAAACATTTTAAAGGAACAGGATAGAAAAACACCTTACACACAAGGAAATGAAGACAAAGTAAGAAATTTACTTCTTCATTGGTCAGCTTCTACCTGAGGTCATTAATCTGTAGCAGACATCCCTGCCCAGCACCAGTGGGTTGTGAGTGGCACCTGCCTCTTGCTTTCCATAATTTGGCTATAATGTCTCATATCAGGAGTCAGAGTAAAGCCCTATGTGACTCAAAATGGCACATCATCAGATGGCTGACTGGGTGAGTATAGCCCCTCCTCCAGTGGCTGCCATGAAGACCTAGGTGCCAGGCCTCTGCTGAGTTAGTTACCTATAGCTGAGGTCAGCATGACTCCACTTGAAATCCTTTCCCCTCAATTATGGCTTCTCACTGACCCAATGGGTTACTTGTTAAATGCACCGAGTTCCAGTACCTGTTTATTCTATACAAGCCAGATAAACAGTGTGTTCTCCCTAAGAGCCCTGCCTGGTGCCATCATGCTAGGTGTTTGGCAGTATTTCACTAGACAGCTTCACTGTTCCCTATTCCTTTCTATGACTGTTTTCAATAAACACTGGATGCACTTGGTAGCCTCTCTCTCTGTTGCCATCAGCAGCCCTGACCATGCCCCAAAACTTCACTCTGAGTCTTGGTTTCTTGTCTGTTCTTTAATTTGCCTTGTGCTGTAGTGGCTCACAGGAGGCCAAGACTCATGGCAGAGGTTCTTGTGGGATCCAGGGGAAGGGAACGTAACTAGGACCTTTGGATTTAGGTTCTAGTGAGTTGAAAGCACACAGCGAAATAATATATAGCTTAGAGAAACTGAGCTTGGGCCTGATCCATGCTACTCTGGGTAGCAAAAGACCCCAGGCCCCAGCCTGCCACAACTTTTATTCAGCACCTCTCTAGTAACAAAATGTAATGAAGGCTCAGAAGGCAGGGTAAACATGGACAATGGAGCAGTTCCACCTTGAAGCATCACAGCATGTGGACACCAGAGTCCTTGTTGTTATACAAGCTGAGTGCAAAGTCTAGGCAGCCAGGAAGGAAGTTCCAAATATTCCTCCCAAACAGGATTCTTTTGCAACATAGTTAAGTCCAAAGTCTGTCTGCAGGAAGGCCTGATCAGTTTTGACCTTCCAATTATTTCTCCCAAACACGATTGTTCCCAACAGATTCTGGCAACATCCCCTTCCCAGTTCCCTAAAATTAATTCATAAAATGAAAAAGTTTCCTTAGCTCAAAGCCTCGGGGTCCAAAGGAACAAGATTTATATCAGCTCTGATCTGGTGAGGGCAGCGGATGATGGCACATGGTAGGAACAAACAGGACCAAAGCAGCTATCTCCCGCGGAAGCAGACAGGAGACAAAGCACGATGGAGCGCGTCAGATTGCTACAGTCCCGCTGAGGGAGGCCCTAGTGATCTAAGACCCTCGAGGTCTGCTGCCTCTCAGCCAGCCCCGTGGGGCCGTGCCTTTCATCCCTGCAGGCATCGTTCAAACCAGAGCAATTTCTCATTTATAGCAATGGCGACTGGAGACAATGAAATGACATTACAAATAAGAGAAAACAAAACTTCTAAAATGCTATAGAGATTTCAAAAAGGAAGGCAAAATAAAGACATTGTCAAAATTATTCAAGTGATGAAAATTAAGAGACTTCATAACTGGTAGAACTAAAGAAACATACATGGAAAAATTTTTAGACAAAAGAAAATTATGCCAGATGGAAATTCAGACCTCTGAGAGGGAATAAAGACTTCTAAAAATAAAAGGGGCTAGAAATTTAGCTCAGTGGTTCTGGTGTTTGCCTGACAAGCACAAGGTCCCAAGTTTGATCGGTACCACGTACCACAATGCTGGGCATGGTGCCTCATGCCTGTCATCCCAGCACTCAGGAGGCAGAGGCAGGAGGATTACTATGAGCTCAAGACTAGCCTGGGCTACATAGTGAGTATAAGGTCAGCCTGAACTATAAAAGCAGGACCCTGGCTCAAAAAAATCTAAAAAAAAACCCCTAAAAGTAAAAGGTAGTACATAAGAGTTACTTGTAATTTGTTTCAAAGAAAGCTGACGAGATAAACCAACATGATAATAAAATAGTTTATGGTTCATAATTTATGCATAACAGATATGGCAGTAGAAAACATACAAGATGGAAGAATTAACTCTACATATTATTTTTTTTTTTTTTGAGACAGGGTCTTGAGTTGTAGTTCAGGCTGGCCCTGAGCTCACTACGGTGCCCAGGCAAGCCGCCGCGAACTCAGCAATCCTCCTGTCTCTGCCTCCCGAGTGCTGGGATTACAGGCGTGAGCCACCACACCTGACACCGTGGTATGCGGCGTTGATTGTTGGTGGGCGTGAGTCTCCACGCCCAGCATTCTATGTGGTTACCGGGGATCGAACTCAGGACCTTGCGCTTGCGAGGCAGGCGCCAGAACCACTGAACTAACCCTCCGGCCCTACATATTAATATTTACAACAGGAGTAAGCAGACTTAACACTCCAATTAAAAATGTACTGTCAGACTAGATAACAAAATCAGACTCAAGTACATGCTACCTTCAAGAAAAGCACTTTAAATACAAACGCACAGACAGGTTAAAAGGGAAACAATGGGCAAAAACGTCCCATGCAAACAATGGCCCTCAAGAAGCAGGAGCCTCTGATTAATATTAGGCAAAGCTGCGGCCAAAGAGAGAAGCAGCAGACAGAGAGGGAGCTGAGACGCTTCTCGGTGAGACAGAACTGATGAGGAAGAGTCGTGAACTTACCTAGGTGTGCGCGCTGCTGAGAGCACAGCTTCTGTCACCGAGGCGGAACGGCACCACAAGGGCATAAAGAAGCAAGTCCAAGCTATGACAGTCACGGTGGAATGCACAGGCCGGGCAGCACTACGGACAGAGGAGAACAGATCTCCCGTGATGCCAACACTGCTCCGCGAGCCCTGCGGTCACGAGGCTGACGCTGCAGGCTGCACACTCCTCACAAGTACAAATGACGCACGTGACTCCAGATTCCAGTTCACACATATAGTCAGGAAGACTGGAGTCACACAGTTATGTTGGTGCATACAACAAGATTTAATTAAAAATCAGTAACGAAAAGTTATCACGAACTCCCCAGATTCTGAAAATTAAACACATCTAAATAACACCAGGTCAAAGAAGAAAAGTGAGAAATTAGAAGTGTTTTGATAGTGTACTGACAGTGGAAAGTGCCATCTCAGAGTGCACAAGCCGTGCCGGGAGCGAGCTGGGAGCGAGGGCAAGCCACAGCAGCTCCTCCAGCTCTGTCCGGACCGCAGCCACCCTGAACAGCTGCCGAGATCTCCCTCCCAAGTGATGCCTGCACTTCCCCTCTGCGATTCCGACTTAATGGAGATGACACCTATGGCTTTCATCCTCCTCTCTCCTGGAAACCTGCACACCCACAGCATGGGCCTCTCAGGTGTCCAGCGAAGCTCTGAACTGACCCCTGGTCCAGAAGAGAACCCGGTGGGAAGCCACACTCACTGGACACAGCACACAGGGAAGAAAGGTGCCGGATTCTAACCTTTAACATGCCCTAAATGAAACTGAAGACTGCTCCGGAAGGGGCCAGCCAAGACACCAGTCCCTCTGCCAAGCCCTCCGCCCACCCTGTGCTGAAGGCATTGCTTCCTGCTCCCAGGAAGGGGCCACTACACACCCGTGCCACCCTGAGCCACGATGACCTGACACGAGCTATGCTTCTACCCTACAAGTCTAGAGATCCCCAAGTCCCACTTGGAGCTGGAGGTGAGCAAAAGAAGACAGCAGAGGCAGGAGGGCTCCCCGGAGGATGGGCTGTGGCCCCCATGCTGCCCCTGGGGCCAGGACCCTCAGGAGAGAGTGGAGTGGGGCTGAGGAGCTCCTGTGACTCCTTCCTCCCAGCCCTGGGAAGCCCCTCTCAAGGAACAGACCAGAGCTGAAAGATCCTCACTCCCAATACTAAACCCATTCTCTAGAAAATACTCTAAGTGCCAGAACTCTCATGCCATGATCTGGATAAATGAATCCCACGTGCTGAAGGCTTGGTACCCAGTTTGGTGCTATTGGTAGGTAGTGGAAACTCTAGGACAAGGACCCTAGTGGGAGGAAGTCAGGTCACGCGGAACGTGCTCTTGCAAGAGATGTGAGGACATCAATCTCTTTCCGCCTCTCTCCCTGCAGGAGACTGGGAAGGAATGTAACTAGAACCTTTGCCTTAGGTTCTAGTCTTCTGTGAGTGAACAGCACATGGCGAAATAATAATTAGACAGAAATGAGGTTTGGAGAAGATGCTGAGCTTGGGCCTGATCCGTGCGGTTTTTGGCAGTGAGGACCCAGACCCTGAGCCTGCCACACCTTTTATTCCCCCAGACCCAAGCTGCCGTTTTTCATTCCGTACATTCCAGAGGACCCGGGAGGGCAGGGCAGACACCCGGCAAGTCCCTGGGAAGCTTCTGCAGATGAAGCTCCCACAGGGCAGGACAGACGCCCACAGTAGTCCTCTGGAAGCTCTGCAGATCCTGGTGGAAAAGCCTCAGGGCCTGTGGGAGCACCAAGTCCCTGCTGTCACTAGAGGTGAAGAATTAAGCCCTGAGCCCATCCGCAGGCGGGAGCGTTTGGACTGGTCACAGTCTCAACTGTGCAATTATTTCTCCCAGACAGGACTGTCTCCAACATCCCCCATCCCTGGGCTCCTGACTGCCTAAGGTGAGCTGTTTCCTCCACCAAGCACCCCGCTGTGGTGTTCTGTCTCCACACAAGTCCAAAATCACACGGTCAAGTGACCATAACCTGAAACCATGAACCAAAGCAAAACTTTCACCTGAGGAGCTGATTACTTCAAGTGTTTGTTGCAGTGACAGAAAGCTAGCACATTTCACATTCGTTTGGAAGTATGCAGGTGTGACAATGTTTTTTAATAGACGTGGACAAATGTCAAAGAGAAGTAATGTCAGAGAAAAAAGTGAGCACATGAAGTTACTGTGGCAAAGATACTTCTCATCAGTGAGGCAACTCTGGATTAACTGTTGGTAATTTTTTTTTTTTTTTTTTGCAGTACTGGGGATTGAACTCGGGCCCTTGTGCATCCAAGGACGGTGTGGTAACACTTGAGCTAAATCCCCAGCTGTTGGTAAATTTTCAATTACACTTTCAATTTCACTGACTGATATTGGGTTATTTAGAATTTTAATATCTTCTTGATTCAGCTTTGGTAATTCATACTTCTCTAGGAATCTGTCCATTTCGTCTGTGTTTTCCATCTTCTTAAGAGTACAGGGCTTTAGCCGGGCGCAGTGGCTCACGCCTGTCATTCCGGCACTCAGGAGGCAGAGACAGGAGGACTGCTGAGTTCGAGGCTTGCCTGGGTTACATAGTGAGCTCAGGGCCAGTTTTGAACTACAAAGCAAGACCCTGTCTCAAAAAAAAAAAAAACCCAAAAAACAAAAAACGAGACAAAACAAAAAAGAGTACAGGGCTTCAAAGTAGTATTGATGATTTTCTGATTTCCATAGTATCTGTTGTGATTTCACTTTTTTCATTCCTAATTGCATGAATTTGAATCTTTCCTTTTTTGGAGAAGGTTGCGTAAGGTTTTATCAACTTTATTTAATCTTTCAAAGAGCCAACTCAATTCGCTGATACTTTGTATCATTTTGTTAGTCTCAATTGAATTAATTTCTGCTCTGGTTCTTATAATTTCCTCTTTCAGGTTTGGGCTTCACTTGTTCTTTTTTTTCTAGGGGCTTGAGGTTCAACATTAGGTTGTTCATTTCAGCTCACTCTGTTTTCCCCGTGTTACGGTACGCTGTTAAAAACTTCCCTCATAGAACTGCTTTTCTTGCATCCCAGACATTGAAGTATCTTGTATTTGCATTATCATTTCATTGTAAATACTGTTTAACATCTTTTTTAATTTCATTTGTGAACCACTGGTTGTTCAGGGGCCTGTGATTTAATTGCCATGAATTTATGTAGTTTTTCTGGTTTCTTTTGCTACTGAACTGCATTTTCATTGCACTCCAGCCAGATAATATGCATAGGATATTATTTTTTATTACAACTTCAATCCCTTCGCATTTGCCCCAGCATGTTATATTGGCCAGTGTGCGGCCTATTGTGGAGAACTTCTCATATGCACCTAAGTGTGCATTCTGACGTCGTGGGGTGGGACACGCTGTGGATAGTTACCCGCTCAGTCTACTTCTTCACAACTTTGGGTCAAACTTGTTCTGCTGTTTCTTTGTTGATATTTTTGTCTAGTTGATCTGTCTATTTGTGACAGTGGGATGCTAAGGTCCCTCAATATAACTGTGTTAGTGCTTATTAGACTTTTTTGTGTCATTAATATTTGTTTTATATAGTTGGGTACACCAACAGTTGGTGCACAAGTATAACTGTATTATAATTATATTATAATATAATTATCTCTTCTTCTTGGAGCTTCCCTTTAATAAGTATGCAGTGATCTTCTTTGCCTCTTTTGACCAGGCTTGGCTTGAAGTTAATATTGTCTACAAGTAGAATAGCTACCTGTGCTTTTTTTCTGGGTTCCCGTCACATAGTGTATTGTTTTCTATCCTTTGTCTTTCAATCTGTGAATTGTTTTTTGAGTGAAATGTGTTCCTTGTATAGAACATGTTGTTGGATCTCATTTCTTAATCCATTCTGCCAATCTGTTTCTTTTGATTAGTGAATTGACACCATTTACATGGATGGTTATAACTGATATGTGTTGTCCTTGTCATATTCTCCTTGTTTAACTGCTTGTGCTGCCTGGTGGCTTCTTTCTATTGGAACTCTTGGAATTATTTGTTATCTTTTCTAAAATCCCCTTCAGAACATTCTGTAAAGCTGGTTTGTTGGTTGTGAATTTATTCAGTTGTTTTTTGTATGGAAGTATCTTGTTTCTCTACTGATTTAGACAAATAGTTTTTTGTTTTTGGGTTGGAGGTTGTTTTCTTTTGGGGCTTAACATACTCTGTTCTGACCTTGCCTTAAGAGTTTGTGTTGAGAAGTCTGCTGTGATTCTGATGTGCTTTCCTTTATAGGTGACTGGTTTATTTTCTCTACTAGTTTTTAATATTCTGTTCTTGTGCTGAATTTCTGAGACATTGGTTATTATATGCCTTGGTGTAGACTTATTTTGGTCATGGCAACTTATAGCCCTCAATTATTTGTATGTCAAATTCTTTTTTTGTGTGTTTGAGAAGTTTTCTGCCATTATTTCTGTGAATAGTTTTTTTTTTTTTTTTTTTTGAGACAGGGTCTTGCTTTGTAGTTCAGGCTGGCTCTGAGCTCACTATGGAGCCCAGGCAAGCCTGGAACTCAGCAATCCTCCTGCCTCTGCCTCCCGAGTGCTGGGATGACAGGCATGAGCCACCACGCCCGGCACTGTGGTATGTAGTATTGATTGCTGGTGGGCGTGAGTCTCCACGCCCAGCATTCTATGTGGTTACCGGGAATCGAATCAGGACCTTGCACTTGTGAGGCAGGTACGAGAACCATTGAGCTAAATCTCCAGCCTGAATAGGTTTTTTTTTTTAATGGCATTTACACTGTCTCCAGCCTTTTTGTTGACTCCAATCACTCTTGTATTGATTTTTTTATGTCATCTTAAAAATGTTGCATTGATTTTTCATGATCTCTTGCTATTTTTTTTTTTTTTGAGACAGGGTCTTGCTTTGTAGTTCAGGCTGGCCCTGAGTTCACTATGTAGCCCAGGCAAGCCTTGAACTCAGCAATCCTCCTGTCTCTGCCTCCCAAGTGCTGGGATGACAGGCATGAGCCACCACGCCTGGCTCTCTTGCTATTTTTTAGAAATCTTTCTTTTCATGGTTGGTAACCACAATGTTTTTGGTTCAAAAAAATTGTTACACATTCATTTGAGTTTTTAAATTTCTTGGATATCTTTTTGAATCTTTTTCATGTGTTCCGTTTCTTTTCTACACTGGGCATTCATAGTTTCCATCATTTTCCTAAGTTCTCTTTTTTCAATCTTTATCTGCTCTAGATTCATTAAGTATATCATTTGATTATCGTTTCCTTTTTTACCTGAAAGATTATTTCTTCACCTATTTTTTTTTTAACTTCTGCTGCTATCATCATAGGGATTAACTATGAAATGACTTTTTTTTTTTTGAGGTACCGGGGATCAAACTCAGGCCTTTGTATGTCCAAGGTTGGCATTGTACCACCTGAACTAAATCCCCAGCACTTTCTTTTAGAAACAAAGTCAAACAAATCCTCACTGTGGAGGCATCATTTTCCTCCACAATCCTGACCTCACATCTGTTCGTCTGTGCTGCTGGGCTGGAGTCAGAACTACTCTTGCAAGGTCCACCTGCACACCATCTTAGGTTGCCATGTAGCGAGTTACTACAAAGCACACAGCTAAAACCAGCACCCTGCATCAGGACACAACTGGCATTCTGAAGCTTTCCAGGAATATGCAAACGTTCTCGGCCCGCTGCGCTCCCAGCTGAACGTGTGGTCCTGTCCCAGCACTGTGCACGGAGGGAGCATGGCGGCCTGGCGCCACAGGACAGCGGTCTGTCTTCCCGTTGCCGTCACAGGGCCCTCGTCGCTGGAGCAACAATAGAGAACATCCCTCGCATTCATTCCCCTTGGGCTCCCCATTCTGGCTTCTCACATCTCCAACTTCTAGACCATATTTAGAGACCCTCTGCCTCAGATTAACCTAAGGTGAGGTCCACAAAAGGCCTTTTCTGGGTGACCGGATAATCACAGGAGAGGTGACACCCTGTCACGTCGACAGTGCCTGAGCACTCCCCCGCGGGAGGATGGGAGGCCACGAGGCTTGGGCCAGGAGGCACGGAGCCCGGGGCTACCCTCAAATTCTTCCCGGCCATCTAGGCCACTGATTCCCTCTTGGATTCCCCGACAGGAGCTCCCGAAGTGGACCTGCACGGGAGCACAGAAGGCTTGCTCCTCTTCTGATGAGGCTTGTTGCACCAGCGGTAGCCGGAGCAGGATCAGGACTGACCGGGCAGAGTCGACTTTCTAGAAAACCAAGGTCACAGGCAGCCCTGCCTCCAGGGCCCAGAGTGTCCCGCGGCTTCCGAAGCGGTGCAGCTGGCAGGCGCCAGCCCAGAAAGGCAGCAGCACTGACCTCTGGGAGACGACCTCAGCTCCCAGCTCCTTCCCTCATGCCCTCAGCCCTTCTGCCCAGCCACCTCACCTGCCAATGTCCTAGGCTTCACGCCATCTGTTGGAAATACTTGGGGTGGGAACTGTTTCCCTGATCGACTCCTGACTTGTAGAGTCATCAAGTGTATTCTAGATAGACGAGATAAAAACGGAAAGGAGGCCAGGCGTGGTGGCTCACGCCTGTCATCCCAGCACTCGGGAGGCAGAGGCAGGAGGACTGCTGAGTTCCAGGCTTGCCTGGGCTACATAGTGAGCTCAGGGCCAGCCTGAACTACAAAGTGAGACCCTGTCTCAAAAAAGAAAAAGGGGGCCGGGGATTTAGCTCAAGTGGTACTGAGCCTGCCTTGGAAGCAGAAGCGCCCATGTTCAATCCCTGGTACCAGACATGTACTGTCAGGAAACTATGTATAGAACCATGCAACGACAAGGAAATAAATGAAAAGCATTCTTAGAAATCAACTTTTTTAAAAAGTAGAGTTTTCTGAAAGGAAAATACAATTCACCCAGAATCATCAGCAAGAATTTTTGGGACTCCTAGAACACGCAGGACCATGGAAAGCGGGTCCTGGTGAGGGGCATGTGAAGGGTGGGAACGAGGGGTGTCAGGGAGAGAGCAGCACGTGGGTGCAGGACCCTCACCCATCTCCTGAAAATAAACCCGGTGACTCAACTCCTCTTGGTCCCAGTTTCTCTTTCTAAATAGGGACCTTGAAATACCCACCTGTCAGGGCTATGGAAAGTACTCTGTAATTTGTCAAGTGCTGCACAAATGAGCGAACTTTCAGCTTTAATTTCCCTGTATAATTCTAAAGTAAAAATAGGAGATAAGAGCAAGGCATAAGAAAAAGCAAAAGGGGTGCATTTATCTATTATGTCCGAAGGCATCACTCCAAACAATTCCAGGACTCCACTGGCGGAGAAGACAGGGAGACGTGTGCAGTGCACTCTGGGTATCGCGTCTTGGGCCCTTCCTCTGTTTCCCACTTTGTAAAGCTCTCTCCCCACCCACGTTTGCAAGTGCACTTGGTAGGAAGGGAAAGGCAGTCACTTCACACACAAGTAGCACGAAGGGTCACTGTTCATCTGAAACGATCCCAGAGAGCTGACTGCAGCAGGGGTCTTTGCTGAGCCCTCCCCACCCTGCTGCGGTCCTCACGGGTTAACCTCTGCCTCAAGGAGGACGGAGGCATGGAACGGGTGGTCTGAAGAAGAAACACCTCCAGCAAAATGGCATCGATGGGAACTGCACTCCTCTCAGGGCGCCTCCCGCCCGTGCCCTTGACGCCAAGAGACATGGAGGTGCTCTTCAGGCCTGGAGTCCGGGACCGTCAGACCCCTGGATGCAGAGCTCAGGGCCTCTCCCTCCTTACCATCCCTACCGTTTCCATGCCCCGCCCCAAGCTCCTTCCTTGGTGCCCCTCCTTTGGAGAGAAGTGAGGGGAGATCATCACTGGCAAGATGCCAGGACTGCAGGTCATGGAAAGAAGCCATCCATTCAGTAACACAGGCCACTTTTTCTTTAACTCAATCTGTTGTTTTTTCCTATTTTGTGTTATTTTTATCATGTTTTTTTTCTTCAAGGTTAGAGGCTTTTCTCTTCTTTTGGTTTCTTTCTTTCCCATTCAAAAATTTTTCTCCTCCTCTTTTTCATCTCCTGTTTTTTGATGTTTATATTTTCCACCCAAACTGACATTTCCTGTAAAATTATCTTTCAAAATTGATGGACAGGGCTGGAGATTTAGCTCAGAGGTTCCAGTGCCTGCCTAGCAAGTGGAAGGTCCCTGGTTTGATCTCCAGTAACCACATACAACAAAACAGGGAGTGGTGACTCACGCCCACCAGCAATCAGTACCACATACCACAATGCCAAGTGTGGTGGTTCATACCTGTAATCTCAGCACTTGGGAGGCTGAGGCAGGAGGATTGCTGAGTTTGAAACTTACCTTCTCCTCACAGTGAGCTCAGGGCCAGCCTGAACTACAAAGCCAGACCCTGTCTCAAATAAATAAATAAATAAATAAATAAAAGATGGACAAATAAAATACTTTCAGGGTAGACTACACCAAAAGAAATGCATGATCACCACCAATCCAGCACTCCAAAAAATTCACAAGGATGCTTTGAAAGGGACAATGAAGCTAACCATAATAGGAAGTCTGCTAGAATGAATATACTGGATAGAGTAAGTAGTTAAGAAGGGAAAGACAAGGAACTAACAATAGGACTATAAGGAAGTGACCAGAATAAATCAGTACCTATGAGTAATAGTTCCTAATACAAATAGTCTCAGTTCTCCAGTCAAAATATATAGACTGTAAAAATGGATCAAGAAACAAAACCCAGGGCCAAAGATGTAGGTCAGTGGTTCCAGCATTTCCCTGGTAAACACAAGGTCCCAAGTTCAATCCCCAGTACCACATATCATAGTGCCGGGTGTGGTGGCTCACGTTTGTAATCCCAGCACTTAGGAGGCAGAGGCAGGAGACTGCTGAGAGTTCAAGGCCTACCTGGGCTACATAGTGAGTTCAGGGCCAGTCTGAACTACAAAGCCAGACCCTGTCTCAAAAAACTTAAAAAAAAAAAAAAAAAAGACAAATCCAACATTATGTTGTATACAAGAAACACATTTAACTCAAAAAAGAAACTCAACGACTAAAATTCAAAGAGTAGAAAACAATATTCCATGCAACAGAAAACTGAATAAAAGCAGGTGTAGCTATTTTACACTCAAAGTAGAATTCAAGCCAAAACTGATCAAAAGTAACAAGGGAAGTCACTACATATTGATTAAGAGAACAATCCATAAAGGAATGATAACAATTATTGACATATATGCACCAAAGAACAGTCACCCAGCTTCATAAAACAAATACTACTGGACATAAAAGACCAAAGACATAAACAAAATTATAGTGGGGGACCTCACTATCTCACAAACAGATCAACTAGACAAAAGTCAACAAAGAAATATCAGAATTGAACAAAATCTTAAAACAAATGGACTTACCTACAATGTTCCACCCAACAGAATACACATTCTTTTCAGCAGCACGTGGAATTTTATTCAAAGTAGACCATATATTAGTCAATACCTCATCGTTAAGTATGCTGTGAATATTAGACCATAATACAATGAGGTTAGAAATCAACAACAAAACACAGAAATTATACAAAGGCATGGAAACTAAACAATACACAGTTAACTGAACAATGGGTTAAGGAAGAAATAAGGAAATTTCTAGAACTAAATGATAATGACAGTACAACATGCCGTAACTTATAGAATGCAATGAAAACAGTTCTAAGAGGGAAGTTTATGCCTGTGAATGTCCACATCAGAAAAAGAGTGAACCCAAATAAGTAACCTCAAGGTCCAAGAAAAATCCAAAGCCAAAGTTAGTACAGAGAAGAAATTATAAAGATCAGAGCAGAAATCAATGAAATTGAGACAAAAAACTTAATGAATCTAAAACTTGATTTTGTTTTTTTGTTTTCTTTCCTCTCTCCCTCCCTCCCTCCCTCCC
>PVIC010024942.1:0-17284 GCA_004025085.1 Thryonomys swinderianus
CTTTGTAGTTCAGGCTGGCCCTGAGCTCACTATGGTGCCCAGGCAAGCCGCCGCGAACTCAGCAATCCTCCTGTCTCTGCCTCCCGAGTGCTGGGATTACAGGCGTGAGCCACCACGTCCGGCATTGTGGTATGCGGTGTTGATTGTTGGTGGGCGTGTCTCCACACCCAGCATTATATGTGGTTACTGGGGATCGAACTCAGGACCTTGCGTTTGCGAGGCAGGCGCCGGAACCACTGAGCTAACCCTCCGGCCCCAGTGTTTGTTTTTTTTTTTTTTGAGATAGGGTCTTGCTTTGTAGTTCATGCTGGCCCTGAGCTCACTATATAGCCCAGGCAAGTCTCAAACTCACAAAAATCCACCTGCCTCTGCCTCCCAAGTGCTAGGTTTACAGGTGTGAGCCACCACGCTGGGCACAAAGAATCTTTTTTCTTTTCTTCCAGGGGACTCAAACTCAGGACCTTGCACTTGCCAGGCAGAAAAATACACATAGATGTTTCTCCAAAGATATAGAAGGAATCAAAAAACACATAAAAAGATGCTCAGAATCTTTACTTATTAGGAAGTGGAAATCAAAGAACAGTGAGAAGCTGGATGTGATGGTGCACATTTGTAATCTCAGCACTTGAGAGGCTGAGGCAGGAGGATTGCTGTGAGTTCAAGGCCAGCCTGAACTACAGCAAGACAATCTCAAAAAGAAAAAATAGTCTAGGGGCCAGAGGGATAGCTCAGTGGTTCCGGCACCTGCCTCGCAAGCACAAGGTCCTGAGTTCGATCCCAGGTAACCACATACAATGCTGGGCGTGGTGACTCACACCCACCAACAATCAATACCACATACCACAGTGCTGGGCGTGGTGGCTCACGCCTGTCATCCCAGCACTCGGGAGGCAGAGACAGGTGGATTGCTGAGTTCAAGGCTTGCCTGGGCTACATAGTGAGCTCAGAGCCAGCCTGAACTACAAAAGCAAGACCCTGTCTCAAAAAAAAAAAGTCTAGAAAGTTAACATTGAGACAATACTATTATTTCATACAGTCTGTGTTCAAAGTTTACCCTAGTAGAATATTCAAAATTGAATTCTGAAAATATATATTTTTTAAAAACCAGGCATGATGGCACATGACTATGATCCCAGAACTTGGGGGCTGAGCCAGGAGGATTACTGCAAATCTGAGGCCAGCCTGAGCTACATAGTGAGACCCTGTCTTAAAAAGACAGAGAAGAAAAAGACAACATGAGTAAGTGTCCCAGTAATGCTGCTATAATCATTAAGTGATTTGGTTATCTACTGGTTTCTTCACTGTAAAGCTGCCATTTTGCCTTTGTGAAATTAATAGGGAATTTTAGAAAGATACTTTAGAACTATGTTAATACCTTGTCTCCCAACAAAATTTCACTCTGCAGTTTTACCATCTCTTGGTGATTCGTGTCTGTGGGGTCATTTTGATGGGTCTTTCCCTCCCTCCCTCCCTCCCTTCCTTCCTTCTTTCCCTTTTTTCTTTTTGTTTTGGGGTGCCAGTGATTGAGCCTAGGCCTTGCACATGCTCTGTGAGCCCTGTCACTGAGCTATTTTCCCAGCTCTGCAGGACACACATTGAAACATACATTTCTAAATGAAGATTTGGGCCACTTAAAAAAGAAATTCAGGTGGCATTATAAAGTTTTGCACATGCTTTTTTGGAAATATCGTGTACAATTTTCTCCTTTGCATGTAGATTTATTAAAGAGTGAAGTCTGTTTCAATTTGGTTCTTCTTGTGAGCATGACGCAACATTTGAGCCAGCTTCTGGGGTTGGGGTGGAGGACTGGTTAGCATGAGAAAACACAAAACTTGGAAATGTACTTGGGCAGATAAATAGCAGTCGGGAGCCCCAGAACCCTTTCTCTCCATCCTCTCTTCCTCCATCATGGTCCATCCTTTTGTCATTCTTCTTCTTACTTCTCTGGCCCTCTACTGACTTTTTGTTTGTTTGTGCAACAGTGTCCTGTGTAGTTCAGACTGGCTTTGAACTTCCTATGTAGCCTATGCTGGCTGGCTTCTAACTCATATAGTCTTCCTGCCTCAGCCTCCCCAGTGCTAGGATTACAAGCATGTCCCCACCTATTGTATTATTGTTTTCTGTTCATATGCCTTGTTTTCTCCCTCTATCTGCTTCCCATGGAAGAGCCCAGCATAATTCACCTCTGCCATGGCTATGCATGTGTCTGACTTGCTAATGATTTTGCTTCCCTAGTGTCTCATCTGGTGCTTTTGTCATGTAAGGATTGGCTGCCATTGGTCAAGCTCTTCCCTGAGATCTGGTTGCTGTGTGGTGGGGAAGGCATGTGACTCTCCTGGGGCCTGGCCTTCCAGAGGTGACTGTGGGAGGGTGAGGGGGAGGTGACCATCAACTTGGCAGTGGAAATTATTTTAGGCCATCAATGTATTTCTAAATCTTCAACCGGGATTATGATAAAATACTTTGGTGCTCCTACCACTAGTTCTGAAGCTCAGGCTGGCTTCTTGCCATGAGGCTGGAACCCATTTTATTCAGCCTGCAATACAACATATACTTTCTGCCAGCTTAAACTTGGCTTTTGACCTTCTCCTGACTTGAACTTGGTTCTTCCTCATCCAGATGGAGCCAGCCTGCAGCTGGTCTGAGATCTGGGCTCAGCTGGTCCCTTTCCAAGATGGTGAGCAGCCAATTTCCCTCTCCCGGGGGACATCTGAACCTGAATAACTCACCAGCCACTGGAGGCCACTGCACCCACTGCTCCCTTCCACTGGTGTGTTTTTCCGTGGAGTCCTCTGGTGTCAGCACTCATAACACACATCTGCAGGTTTAAGCTTTCCCTCCCACAGTGAGGCAGGGCTCAGGAAGAAAATACAGTTGCTTCCTTCTCCTTCATTTAAGTCTCATTCTTTGCTTCCCCAAAGGCTTCAGTTCTTGCTTCAGATCCTTTGCTGGGTTCCTCCTTCTTCTTCTCTTCCTCATATTTCTATATTCCAGCACCTGGACACTAAATCTCAGAGAGGCTGTTTCTTTCACACGACTCTGCCCTCTTTCTATTTGATATTTGGAGAGTTCAGACTTGTATTTCAGACTGGCTTTGAACTCACTACATAGCCCAGGCTGGGCTCAAACTTGTGGTGGTCTTCTTGCCTCAGCCTCCAAACTGCAGGGATCACAGGTGCATGCCATCACACTTGGCCTCTTCCAGAGAATTTTTTTTTAATCAAAAATCAAAAATCCACTCAAAATTCACAGGACTGGGGCTATAGTTCAGTGGCACCACACCTGCCTGGGAAGCACAAGGTCCTAAGCTTGATTATGTAGGCTGGACTGGAGGATTGTGATTCTCCTGACTCAGCTTCCCAGAGTGCTGGGATTCCAAGTGTGTGCTACCACACCTGGATCTTTCATTTTTCAAGGCTCTGACTCTTAAAGAACCCTAGACAGGTGTCACCAGCTGACTTGTAGGACATCATTCTGCCTGGATCTGTTGGATCATGACTGGACTCAGGGCATACATTTTTACCAAGGGGATTGTTGAGAAGGTCATACCACACTTGAAGACTCAGAATGTTAGCTGACCTCTCTATGGGAGATGCTAAGTTTGGGCATTTGATGAAGGCTGAAGTTACCCTAATGATTTTTGCTGAGAATCAAAGTAACTAAAGTCACTTGTGTATGGCATTCAAATGCTTCTTGGTAGCAGGAATTATTTGCAATGGTCACAGACTGAAATTTTGTTCTTAATTCTCTTTCTCCCAAGATCCTAGTTGGGAACTGCTCCTTTTAAAAAGTCTGACTTCTAGAACCCTCTGTCTAATATAGCACCACAGTTATGCCTCCTGCTAATTCATGGGTGTCACCCGTCACACTGTCACTGCACTCCTGCATATCCTGCTTCAGCAGATTCCCTCCTCAGGCCAATCTGTAAATGCTGTCTCTCATACAGAGCGCTCTCATGGCTCCCTGCCCCCCCCCACCTCTTTCTTTAACTGTAGCCTTTTCTGCTTATCTGATTGGTTTGAGGACAAGATTCCCAATGCTGTGATAATGTATGTGTAACACCTGCTAACAGCCCCTTTAGCGCAGAGGTTCCTGCCCCCTAGCAATGGCGGCTCTAGTAGCAGGTGGAGGGGGTGGGGAAGAAGGAAGCCTCTGTCTTGTATTCTCTGAAGAGGGCTCTGGTGCCCAAGCTGTTGGTTTGGACTCTTCCCAGGACTGTGACTCTGCAGAAGCTTTCTGCAGCTACACAGTCTATAAGGGTGTTTCTTAACCTAAATAGTTACTATTTTGGAGGGTTTTATGTATTATGTATTTATGTATTACGTACTTTTTCATATACTGCTGAATTCAAGACCACGGTTGATCGGGCGCAACCAGGAAACAGAGATGACCTAGATTGCCTGAAACAGAGGAGATTTGATTCAGGAAACTGGCAACATATGGTAGAGGAACTGAGAAGCCAAACAGATAATAGATGGTCAGTGAGACATTAGCAACTTCCCTAGGGAGGGGAGGATGGAAGGAGTGCTTGGTAGCAGAGCGCAGGATCACCAGGAGAAGCTCCGGGATGCCTCTGTCCGTCCTGGGCTCTCTGCTCCTTCCTGGGGCTCCACTGACCCATCTGCTAGGGGCCGGCTGACCTGTGTGGGGATCGGAGTGTTCAGAACCCAGAGAAGAGCGGCGCAGGGCGGGGAAGATGGGGTGCGAGGACGAATGGCTCTCAACCTGCATAGTCATCTGTCCCTCAGATTAGTCATCTGTTCCTGAATCATCAGTGTAAAATTTTTAACTCAACCTTCCTGTGTACTTTTTACATGTTTAATTAGTATCATGCTATAGTCATTCCTCCAGCCAAATTATTCACTCTTTTTTTTTTTTCCTGCTTTGTGTTGCTGCTGACTTACCTTGGAGAAGACTAACAACTATTTCCCCAGCTCACTGTTGTCTGGAACTCAAAAAGACTAATTATGTTATTAACTGCCTTTACAATTAATGAAACACTTTAACATAAGTTATACTATGTGATTCTCATAAAGCTCTGTGAACAGTGATTATTATTTCTGATTTATAGAAGGATTGTCCTGGTGTTAAAGATTCCGTATAAATTGCTCAAGTCTAAACAAGAAGTAGAAGGAGAATTCAAACTCTAGACTTCTAGGCTTCATAGTCTATGATCTTCCCACCATATTCTGCTGCTTCCTGCCAGAAAGAGTTGTTCGGGGACATTTTTTTTTTTCCCTGAACTGATTGGCTACATTTAGGAGAAAAGAGAGACTTTATTTTAAATCTGGAAAATTCCTGGTGACCCACAAGTGAAAGGTGCAGTCCTCAGTGTAAGGAACACCAGGGCTGTGTGGCACCAGGGCTGTGTGGCACTCGAAGTCCCACTGCCCCTGAAGAACGGTGCTCTTCCCCACGTGGCTGGCTGTGCCAGAAAGACCAGAGTTGAGGCAGCATGTCCAGCCCAGGCTGGAACCAGGAGGGAGGAAAGTTACCTACAGTTTCCATCTCCCCATCTCGCCTCAAAACCACACTGGACAGCCAGTGAAGTTAGAATGTCAGATAAATGATTTTTTAGCACGTCTCTGACATTCAAGTGGTGTCTTGGCATTCGTTCAATCTGCCAAGCTCGTCTCCATTCAGGTGGGTGGTGATCCCGAGGCTTGGGGATGTGTGGGAGGAATCGGAGAGCGGAGGCCGATTGGGCTCTGCTTCTGCCATCTGTGTCCCTGAAGGCCGGTAGGTAATAATCCCTGTACAGGTGCAGATGTCGCAGGGGGGTGGGGGCGGCGCGGATGCCCAGATCCAGCCAGCGCATCCTGCTGGGTTCTCTCTGGTCTGGAGAAGTGACCTGGCTTTCAGTGAAGCCGGAGGTTGACTCTCCTGGTTTCACTGAGTTTGTTCTGGTACTCTGTCTTCAACAGGGAGCATACATGTCTTCACCAGAAAGTTAAAATTAGTCCTCGAGCTGGGTAAACTTGAGATGGGTTAAAGGAAGAGGAAGGGGCAGAAGGCCTCGCTGCGTCAGCAGGTGGGAGTGGCGTGGAGCGGAGGGGAGGTTCACACGAGCGCGGTGCTAAACTGAAGCGACACCTGGTCTGGTCGCGCCCAGGGGCGGCGCAGGAGGATGGAGCAGAGGGAACGGAGCGCCGCGCTTGCCCGACTCTGAGGAAGGCAGAGCTGGGAGGGGCAGCCGCGGGCCCGCGTCTGCCAACGGAGGGCCATCAGATCAGTGGCACCCACGGGGGCAGGGCACCGGCCACTTGTCCTGGCGCTCGGGGTAGGAGGCCTGCGCTGCTGTCTGCCCTGCCCTCGGGTGGTCTGGAACACTGATGCCATAATCACCTCTGGGCTTTTGTCTGCCCCCTGTTGGACATGACGGAGGGGGCAATGTTGCATGGTTTCTTTCAGTTCTAAAATTCTCTTGGTTAAGGTACAGTTCCAAGTGTCTCATGATACTGTTCTGTGTGTCCCATAGGGCAAGAGAGCTGATGGCCTCCCTTTATCAGTAATCTTTGTTATATCTGAAGATGGTTTTTATTTTAAGTTTCTCAAGGTTTTCCCTCTATACAGGCAAAACATCAAAATTCTTTTTTCTTGTCTGAGAGAAGTTCTTATGTAGCTCAGAGTGGCCTCAGGCTCTCAATGATCCTCCTGCCTCAGCCTCCCGAGTGCCAGGATTAGAGCCTACACCACTACAGCCAGCTTTTCAGCACATACTTCTTGAACTTGTACAGTGCACCAGGCAGAGTTGAACTGGAGTCAGGAAACTCCAGCAGAATTACAAAGCAAGGGACACGCTGGGTGTCCTAACACCTGCTTGAGTCCTGTTTCTCCTTCTGTGAGAGACTCTGAAGTTTCGGAATTCAGTCACCTGCTCAGCAAATGCTAGAGGCAAAATGAAAATGAGTTCTTGTCAACGGTTTCGTTGAAAGTGTTGGTTAACATGAGTGATCTGAGTAATCTGTGGGTTTCCACCTCCATTAGCTATACGGGCCTCGGACACCAGACATCATGGGCAACTAGCTAATGCAAAGCAGCCTTCCGGGATGTCCTTGTCTCACTTGTTCCTTCCCTGATTTGTCCACAGTGCTGCACTTGAGATGGAGCTGCTGCCCCTGTGGCTTTGCCTGGGGTTTCACTTTTCGGCCCTGCAATGGAGCGGTGGAAGTGGGGCAGCCACAGCAGCTTCCCAAGGGGGCTGCAAGTTGGTGAGTCTCTCCCCCTTCCCGAACTTCTCCTGCTCCCCTGTCCTGACAAGGTTTGGTCTGCTCGAGAAGCTGATGGGTTGTCAATGAAAGAGGACAGGGGTGAGTGGGTCTGACTCTGTGCCTGCCTCACCCCATGACATGCGTGGCCACCCTTTCACCAGAGGTCCTCAATACGATGCCTGGAGAAGAGCCAGGCAGCCCCTGGCCCTCCTTCCTCATCCCTGTTGAAGGCAGGAGGCCCCAGAGACAGGCTGAGGTTACCTGTCTGACACAAGAGCATCTCGTGAGAAGTCTGAGCCCTGTGGATGGTACCAGCACTGCCAGAGGCATGACACGAGAGCTGGGCAGCCCTGCCTCTGCGACGCTGTGAGCCAACTGCAGATGCTTAGCCAGCCTTCACAGCTCAGCCTGTGTGCAGAGACAGACCTGAGTCACAGCTCGGCACGTTTCCAGAGACTCTCTCCTTGCTGACAGCTCAGGGACATCAAAAGTGTGCTTGAGGAACATGCATTTAAAAAACACTCCTCGAGGGCTGGAGGGTTAGCTCAGTGGTTTCGGCGCCTGCCTCGCAAGCGCAAGGTCCTGAGTTCGATCCCCAGTAACCACATATAATGCTGGGCGTGGAGACACACCCACCAACACCGCATACCACAATGCCAGACGTGGTGGCTCACACCTGTAATCCCAGCACTCGGGAGGCAGGGACAGGAGGATTGCTGAGTTCGCGGCGGCTTGCCTGGGCACCATAGTGAGCTCAGGGCCAGCCTGAACTACAAAGCGAGACCCTGTCTCAAAAGCAAACAAAAACAAAAACAAAAACACTCCTCGAGCCCCGCTGTACTCCAAGCACTGGGGACACAAATGGTGTGTCCAAACTAACACTTCGATTCAGGGAATCTTTCTTTTTCTTCTGTTTGTTTTGTTTTGGGTGCTGGGCAAAGCATGTGTTCTTGAGGCTGATTAATCTTAGAAAACCAACCATCGTGGTTCAGAACCATTTGTAGTAACCACTAACCACCAAGGTGGAGAATGCTCCAGTACGCAGGAGTTAAACCCAACTGGCCAGGCTGAACCCAGCCCCACACTGATGAGCTGGTGACATCGGGGCCACTTTGTCTCACTGCTTCCTCATCTGTGAAGCAGAGGCAGCAATAATACCAATGAATAATACCACAGAGCCTGGGCGTTACGGTGATTACATGAGCTAATATATGGAAAGCCCTCCGGACAGTACCTGCTCTGTGGTGAGTGCTCTGTGTTTTATTTATTATCATTAGTATTGTTATTAATATCTGCTATGTTTGAAAGCCACCATCCTGTTACAGAGGCAACAAAAGATTAACCTCACAGACGCAATTCAGGAAGAGAAGGGAATAAATCATGAATTCTTTGACTATCTCTCAGGGTTTGGGCAAGACCCTGACAGAGAGCTCAAAGACTGGATTTCCTGTAGCTCTTTTGATTTTAGGGCTATGTGTCTGAGAGTTCAGGTACCCTCCACTATCCCTCATTACACGGATGTCAAAGTCAACACACTAAGGTTTTCTGGGGCTCCAATGTCCTAACGGTCCCATGTGGCACTTCAGTGTATCAACAGGGGATTACCAAGGCCTGATCCTTTGACTACAGCACTTGTAGTAGGACAGGATCTCCCAATCTTGAGGAAAGCCCCGAACCACAACACTTTCCAGAGAGTCCCCATGGGAGGAGAAGACCAACAGTTACTCAATAAAGACATATAACTTTGCCTCTGGATGGGGAGACTTAGTTGTTTTTTTTTTTTTGAGACAGGGTCTCACTTTGTAGTTCAGGCTGGCCCTGAGCTCACTGTGTAGTCCAGGCAAACCTGGAACTCAGCAATCCTCCTGTCAGTGCCTCCTGAGTGCTGGGATTACAGGCATGAGCCACCACGCCCCGCACTGTGATATGTGGTATTGATTGCTGGTAGGCATGAGTCACCACACCCAGCATTGTATGTGGTTACCTGGATCGAACTCAGGACCTTGTGGGATCGAACTCAGGACCTTGCACTTGTGAGGCAGGCGCTGGAACCACTGAGCTAAATCTCCGGCCTGGGAGACTTAGTTTTATAAAATGTGAGTTTTCACCAAAATTAATCTATAATGGTAAAACAACCCCAGTCACAATTCCAAAGATATTTTTAGGGGGAGTGGAGGTATGGAAGGAACACATTCTAATGTTTTCCTGGAAAGCTAGAAGAACTCAGATATTCAATGGAGAGGTTAATTAGATCACAGTACTAATTATAGCTAACATTAAGCATATCACACTAATAAGTACAGTTAACACTTATTAGACATAATAAATGTGTTTTATACAAGCAATTATACTCAACACTAAAAAACTGAGAAAATTACAAGTCTAATTTCCATTTTGGAGAACAGGTAATGAATGGTGGTCCTTGTGGTTAGGTAGCCATCTCAAGGTCACACACTAGATAAGAAATAGAGCCAAAGCCGGGCATGGTGGCTCACGCCTGTCATCCCAGCACTCAGGAGGCAGAGGCAGGAGGATTGCTGAGTTCAAGGCTTGCCTGGGCTCCATAGTGAGCGCAGGGCCAGCCTGAACTACAAAGAGACCCTGTCTCAAAAAAAAAAAAATAGAGCCAAAAGGGGCCAGAGATTTAGCTCAGTGGTTCCAGTGCCTGCCTCACAAGCGTAAGGTCCTGAGTTTGATCCCTGGTAACCACATACCACAATGCCAGGTGTGGTGGCTCACACCTGTAATCCCAGCACTCAGGAGGCAGAGGCAAGAGGATTGCTGTGAGTTCAAGGTTTGCCTGGGCTACACAATGAGCATGAGCTCAGGGCAGCCTGAACTACAAAGCCAGACCCTGTCTCAAAAAAAAAAAAAAAAAAAGTAAATAGCAGAGATGGAGTCCTCAGTAGCGACCTACCCTGCAATCTTCATGGTTACAGGCAAACTGCAAGTATAACCATCCCCTCTCAGCACCTGATGAATAGGGATCAGGGCTTTTCTAACACACTCTTAGATGAGTCCTAGAACTCTGTTCCTAGTTTTGTTGTTGTTGTCGTTGTTTTGTGTTTTTTCTGGGTTTTTTGATAGGTCTTGCTTTGTAGTTCAGGCTGACTCTGAACTCACTGAGTAGCCCAGGCTGGCCTCAAACTCGTGGCTCTGCCTCTGCCTCTCAGGTGCTGGGATTACAGGTGTGAGCCATTATACTTTCCTCCTTTTTTTTTTTTTTTTTTTTTTTTTTGAGACAGGGTCTTGCTTTGTAGTTCAGGCTGGCCCTCAGCTCACTATGGAGCTCAGGCAAGCCTCAAACTCAGCAATCCTCCTGCCTCTGCCTCCCGACCTCCTAGCTATTTTTTAAAGTATGAAGGTAAAGAACATTTTCCTTCCCTGTTTATTTTTATTAATATTTGGGGACATTTTGAGGCAGGGTCTCTCTAGGTAATCTGAACTGATCTTGAATTCATGATCCTCCTGCCTCAGCCTTCTAAATGCTGAGGCTATAGGTATGTGCAACCATGCTTGGCTTCATATCGTATTCTAAGAGTTCTGAATTTTTTTATTTTTTTATTTTTTTTTTAGCTTTTTTGAGACAGGGTTTTGCTTTGTAGTTCAGGCTGGTCCTGAACTCACTATGTAGTCTGAGTTAACCTCAAACTCAGCAATCCTCCTGCCTCTGCCTCCCAAATGCTGGGATTACAGGCATGAACCACCACACCCAGCATTGTGGTATGTGGTTTCTGGGGATCAAACTCAGGACCTTCTAGTTGCCAGGCAGACGACAGAACCACTCAGCTAAATCCCCAGGCTTAAGAGTTCTGATCTTTAGAACCATCCTCAGTGGTTACAAGAGCAGTCCAATAAGTGAACAAAGCTTCTGTGCATAAACCTCTGCCCACACATGCCCCCTGCTGACTGGGTGTTTTTGAATCTAGGCAGGTGTCCTTGCTGACTGTCGAGGGCAGAACCTGGCTTCGGTGCCCACTAGCCTCCTGCCCCAGTCTCAGGTGCTCATCCTGGATGCCAACCCTCTCAAGACCCTGTGGAATCACTCCCTCCAGCCTTACCCACTCTTGGAGAGCCTCAGCTTGCGCAATTGCCACCTGGAGCGCGTCGGGTACCACGCCTTCCGGGAGCAAGGCCACCTGCGCAGCCTGGCCCTGGCTGACAACGGCCTCTCGGAGAACTACAGGGAGACAGCAGCTGCTCTGCACACCCTGCACAGGCTGCAGAAGCTGGACCTCTCTGGCAACTCCCTGACAGAAGACATGGCAGCCCTCATGATCCAGAACCTCTCCTCCCTGGAGACTGTGTCGTTGGCCAGAAATACTCTCATGAGGCTTGACGACTCCATTTTTGAAGGTCTTGAGAACCTGACAGAGCTGGATTTACAGAGGAACTACATCTTTGAGATAGAAGGTGGCGCTTTCGATGGCTTGACAGAGTTGAGACGCCTCAACCTGGCCTACAACAACCTCCCCTGCATTGTGGACTTTGGCCTCTCTCAGTTGCGAGTCCTCAACGTCAGCTACAACAGCCTCGAGTGGTTCCTGGCGTCCAGGCAAGAGACAGCTTTTGAGCTGGAGATGTTGGACCTGTCTCACAACCAGCTGCTATTTTTCCCCCTCCTGCCCCAGTGCAACAAATTACACAGCCTCCTACTGCAGGACAATAACATGGGGTTCTACAAGGACCTGTACAACACCTCCTCGCCACAGGAGATGGTGGCCCAGTTCCTCCTAGTGGATGGCAACGTGACCAATGTTACTACTGTCGACCTCTGGGAGGAGTTTGCCTCCAGCGATCTATCAGCTCTTCACTTCCTGGACATGAGCCAGAACCAGTTCCAGTACCTGCCGGATGGCTTTCTGAAGAAAATGCCCTCCCTGGCCCGCCTAAACCTCAACCGGAACTGCCTGGCCACGCTGTCCTTCCAGGAGCGCGAGCCAGTGGGCTCATTGGCCGAACTGGACCTGAGTCACAACATGCTGTCAGAGCTGCGCCTGGCCCCAGACCTCGCGGGCTGCCTCAGGAGCCTCCGCCTGCTGAACCTGAGCGACAACCAGCTCTTGGGAGTCCCCGCGGGCCTCTTTGCTGATGCCAGTAACCTCACTACCATTGACTTGAGCCACAATCAGATCTCGCTTTGTCCCTGGCCACTTCCGGCTCCGGTAACACTTCCGCTTCCGGTTCCTTCCAAGCCCCTGAGTGCCCCTGGCTGTGTGGATTTCCGGAATATAGCTTCTCTGCGGACCCTCTCTCTGGAAGGCTGTGGGCTGAGGGTGTTCCAGGACTGCACGTTCCAGGGGACACCCCTCACTCACTTAGATCTGTCTGGCAACTGGGGGGTCCTTAACGGAAGTATGGCCCCTCTCAGGGCTGTCGCCCCCACACTGCAGACCCTGTCTCTGAGGAACGTGGGCCTCAGCCCTGCCTCCCCCAAGTTAGACTTCTCGGGCTTCAAGCATCTGAGGGAACTGGATCTGTCAGGAAATTGTTTAACCAGCTTCCCGAGGCTCCAGGGCAGCCCGGCCCTGAGGACCCTGGATCTCCGGCGGAACCGACTCACCGCGTTGCCGGCGCGGGCCGAGTGGGAGCAGCTCGCCGGGAGCCTGAGCGCTGTCTACCTCAGCCAGAACCCCTACGACTGCTGCGGGCTGGACGGCCCGGCAGCCTTGGAACGCCTGCGCACTGTGTCCGACTGGGCCATGGTCACCTGTAACCTCTCCTCCAAGGTCATCCGCGTGGTGGAGTTGCCCGCAGGTGGGCCGCAGGGATGCAAGTGGGAGAGGGTAGACATGGGCCTGCTCTACCTCGTGCTCATCCTCCCCAGCTGCCTCACCCTGCTGGTGGCCTGCACCGTCATTGTCCTCACCTTCAAGAAGCCTCTGCTGCAAGTAATCAAGAGCCGCTGCCACTGGTCCTCCATATACTGACTGTGGCCGCATGCGAAGAGTAGGTAGAAATTTGCTCCTTGAGGTAGGCGTGGTGGCAAAGGCCTATAACCCCATTACAGCCTAAGGCAGTGGGATTGCAGAGTTCGGAGCCAGCCTGAACTACATAGTGAGTTTAAGGCCTGCCTGAACTGCATAGCAAAACTGTCACAAACAAGCAAACAAAAAGTTACTGTTTGCATGGGAGAATTTCTATGCTAGATTTTAAGATCTGGTGCAGAAGCTGAAGTCTCTTGAGTTGAGGTTTAAATTAAAATGTTCAAATGTCTGTAGTCCTAGCACTCGGGAGACAGAGGCAGGAGGACTGCTGAGTTTGAGGCTTGCCTGGGCTGTGTGGTGAACTCAGGGCCAGCCTGAACTACAAAGCGAGACCCTGTCTCAAAAACAAAACAAAAAAAAATTCAAACTTTCCCATCCCTTTGTCTCCTCAAGTCCTTTGTGTAGTCTTGTGATTCATCTTCATCACCCTGGTAAAATATTTATTAAGAGACATTCTATGAAAATAAAAGACAATATGTCTCAAATATTATTTAATCAAATGTAACTATTATTTTTTATCTTTTTGTAATGTCTTTTGCTAGTTTCTCTTGGATTATTTTTCAGTTCTCTTCCCTTAGTGATGTCTATGAAAGTGAAAAGGTGGCAATCTCCTGCTGCCCCACAGCAAACACAACTACATGAGCACACCCTGGGAAGGATGATAGTGCCCTGCCTTCATAGGCAGCTGGAGTGTTGGAACTTGTTGGGTAAAACAGCGGGGTTGTGAAGTTGAGGGGTGTGAATGAAGAAAAGAAATAAGACAGAACAGTATGGGATTGGGAGGACCAATTAGTTAATATCAAAAGGTGCCTTGTTTATTTATATAGTGCTATATTTATATAGATTTTAGGGACATCATTGATGTTAGAAGTGGTTAATAATTATTTATAGTCACAGTTAAAGATTGGAAACAGAACTATAGAATCAGCATGACAAAAAACATAAGTAGTGATTAAATCTTTATATCTTGTCTATAATTAGTTTTTTTTAAATGTAACTTTTTTATTGTTTATTTTTTGAAGGTTACTTGTTTTGGTCACTTTTAGTCTATTAGATGATTAAAACAAGCAGTCGAGAGACAAGAATATCTTTATCTTTAGTGTATCACCATAGAGTTTGTTGATCAACTTAATCATTAAGAGCAGCAAATTTTTTATTGAAGGAGTAATGGTTGGTGGGCCAGGTCAGAGGTTGTTTATTTTAGTTTTTTATAGTCAGGCATCTCAGAGGAGCAACTGTAAAGGTAGATCTTTCTATGGGTGTTGGGCAGCACTGTTTGAATCATGTAGACCCCTCAACTGCTAATTTAGGCAGCAGCCAGTGCAGGTCTCATAGGGACGCTTAGACTAGGCCACTTACCACACTGGAGAAAATCTTACCACTGCTGGCCGTATTGTCACTGTAGTGGGAAGGCCTGTGGCAGGTCTCTGGTGGATAAATATGGCTCTTCCATGCAAATCTAAGAACAATAACTGGGCCCAGAGTTTATCCATTAAATAATCTGAACCTTAGGCATGTTGTTTGTTCTGAAGGAAAGTAAAGAAGAAACCAGAAAAGAGTTAAAATCTGCTAATTTCACTCATTCTCTTCACAATAATCAAAACTTCTTAGCCAGTGTTCAGTACTGGTTCTTACTAGCTTCCTCACCCTTTCTCTTCCTGTTCCTTCAATGAATAGTGGACATTTTCTGTGCTCCTTTCTGGGAAAAAAAATAATGAAGACATGGCCCTTATACATTGCATAGCATCAGTGGCAGCCCTTCTAGTAATTCCATAGCATTAAGGTTTTTATTTTTTTTTTTGTGGTACCAGGATCAAACTCGGGCCCTTGTGCATCCAAGGATGGCGCAATACCACTTGAGCTAAATCCGCAGCCCCTAGCATTAAGTTTTGTCCTTAGCATCATCCCACCTTTCCTATCAATAACTCTCTCCATTCTCTTTTCTTGGATGACCCTCAGGTTACCCTGAAGCCTTCATCTGGTCCTCTAGGCAAGCACTATCAGTCAGTGCCCGTGAGACCAGACTCTCCAGATCTTCTCCGCCATCAACAAAACCCCTTTCTCTGAAGTCCTGCTGTTTCTTAAACTGACAATGAGCTACTTACACAGATGACTATCCATGGCTAGTCTTGAGATACCTGATGGCGGTGTACCCATTGGTGTTCCTACTTTCTTGCAAGGAAACATGATTCTTGCTTAAGCAGTGCAGAATTTTACTAAAAAGACTCTGGAGAACCTCATATTTTCTGGAAAGGGTGAGGATCAGGCCTGGAAAATTAACTGTAACAGAGGCTGCTATGACAAAGCTGAGAGCATACCTCAAACCACGCCAGAAACAATAATTGTAAAAACACATCTGACACCACCTTCTGCACTGCTGCCACTGCCACAGGATTAGTACCACTACTGCCACCCACCACCACAATAAATAGTCCCCAAATTCAGTCGTGTTGTCAACCAATGTATAGTCTGGAGCAAGTTCATGCCTAGTTGACCTTAGAGGCTGTGTGTGTCCCTGCCTAGCTCAAAAGAATTGAAACAGCACATCCTATACCTCTAGGTGAGGGGCATAGATGAACCCTATTTCCTGCAGATAGTAGTTCCTCAAAACAGGAAAGGAAGTGAGATCAGAGAGTAACTAGCACCACACCCATTTATGCAGAAAAAGTGAGCAGAGGACTTCAGACAGCATTGTTTTTCTTCTCTCTCTCTCTCTCCCTCTCCCTCTCCCTCTCCCTCTCCTTCTTTCTTTCTGAGGTATTGGGGACCAAACTCAGGACCTCATGCTTGGCAGGCAGTTGCATGGCACCACTGAGCTACATGTCCGGCCCTCTGGCAGCAAATTTTTAACAAAAAGGAGTAACATGAATAGTGGAAACTTCAGACAGAACCTTGGGGCAACAGTGAAGATAGTTTAGGATCCAACACACCCTTTGAAAACCCTTGAGTTCTACCGTGTGGCTGACCACCTATTCTTATTCTTGGGGACCAGTCCAGCAGGGCTGCAGTTTGAGAAATTGGGGCACAGTCCTTACCTGCTGGTGGCAGTGTCTTCAGAAGGCTTTGTGTTCTCCTTATTAATTTATTTCATCAGTATGATCAAAAGCTACTTTCTAGGTTTATTTCAGTGCAATGAAAATGTTGGATAAAGAGGTGGATTTCTACTTCTAGTCCTGAGCTGTGGTTTCTCTACAAAATTCTGTACCTTTGTCCTACTTTTCCCACTCTACGTCAACCTGGAGGAGAGAGCATATTCTAATATTCTTTCAGGGACTTCTAGTGAGGTAAGAATCCAAACAGCGTACTAGTTGAGTTCCCTAGTGGGACCCAAATGGTTGTCTGCTACTTCTCATATGACCACGCTGACCACCACATGGTTCTTCCTCAGTGGACAGAGATGTGGGGCTGAACCCGATGGCCACATGCCAGAGTATTAAGACAGAAGAATGTTCATAATCAAAGACAGTATGTCAGAGACTAGTCTGTTAACATGAATAGTGGTAATTCAGATTTTGAAAATCCAGTCACAGAACAAAAACTTAAAGTTTTCCTAGAGGCACAATATATATTATTAGTGGTCAACTGAGTTTTAAAAAAAGAAATTAGGTAAACTCTAATCTTTTGTTCTATTTCTGGCTATTTTTGGTCATCACTGATCTGTGCAGAACCTAATTTTTATGTTTTTTTTCTATGAGTCACTTTTTTATTTTCTATTTTAGAAAAACATTTATTAGGGGCCAGGGATTTAGCTCAAGTGGTACCAAGTCTACAGTGGAAGCACAAGGGCCTGAGTTCAATCCCCAGTACTGGGAAAAATTTATTGGTACATTTTAGATATACATAATGATAACATTCATCATAGGGAATTTGTATCAGGACATGATATATCTTGCTTCTCTTTTTACCCTATTCCCTGTCACCCTTATGCAATAAAGCTTTTTCTTGGGCTGGAGATTTACCTTAGTGGTTCCAGTGCCTCCTTAGCAAACTCAAGGTCTCTGGTTTGATCCTTGGTAACCACATACAACAATACCAGGCATGGTGACTCTTGCCCACTAGCAAATCAGTACCATATATACCATAATG
>PVIC010024943.1:0-25638 GCA_004025085.1 Thryonomys swinderianus
CTGTTTTTGAATCTTGCATCACTACCAACCCCCTCGGGGCCCCGGGTGTCTGAAGACGGGCCTGCAGTGAATGTCTCATTCTTCGCGGAACGATGGGCGGGTTCTCTCCGCCTGAACCGGTCTGAATGAAGCCGCGCCTGGAGGTCAGGCTGCCGCTGCCGTGCCTCTGCCGCCTCCCGCCCGCCGGGCCTGGCCCGGGACCTCGCTCAGCCGCTCGCGTTCCCAGCGCTCCCGCGGGAGGCGGGTGCGCGGCCGCCGGGCTCCGCGGCGGCCGGGCCGGGCCGAGCGCGTCTCCGTCCGCGGACGCAGCCAATCGGCGCGGCCCGGCAAGGTCACCGCGCAGCCCCGGCTCGCGATTGGCTGCGGCGCGCGGCGTGTTATTACTGTCTGATTTGATCGGAGGCAGGGGGTGGTCTCCAATCAAACAGAGAAAAGGTCCTGGAGAAGGTAATTAAATCCTGTCAGAGGCAATTATCGGTTCCAGGGCCATGACTCTGGCCCTGAATGCAGATGATCTGAAACTGTATTCTTGCAGAAATCCAGGAGGGGCCCTGGCCGGCGCCGCGCGCGAAGGGCGCAGCGGGACCCGGACAAACAATGCCGCTCTGTCTCCGCGGCCTCGGCCTCCTCTCCCTGTACCCGAAGACTTCTGCTTGCACGGATCAAAAATATTCCTTTCCAGGCCACATTCTAATTAATTTAATAGACAAGGCTTTCCTTCCTCGTGCATAAATAATGACAAGTTTTACCGCAGAACTCCGGCCCCGGAGGGGCTCTGACAGACAGACTCCATCACGCAGACCCGGCTCAGGGCCGCTCAGACCAAGGCCGCGCGGCATGAAGGTCCTGCCAGGACTCGGCCTGCCTCCCGTCTGTCTGCCTATCTGTCTGTCTGTCCTGTAAAGCGTCCGGGGCCGGGTGGAGTGCGCTGCCTTGACAACCGTGCGGTTTCTCCAAGGGACCTCGGTGGGTTGGTGGCTGTAGTTTTCTCTTTTAAATTGGCCGACCAGGCAAGTCTGCCGCAGACTGTAGCGTGTGAACACAACGCTGCCTCCCGCCCCCCCGCGCCCTGCAATATTTCAGTTGATTCATTTTTATACCGAGGCCTGGAAAATAAGAACAGAAAGAAAGGAAAGCTGTGCTTTATATCTGAAGAGAAAGCGGAGACAGACCTCATAGGCGCAGACTCCCACTTGTGTAAATACAAGACTTGGGTTTTTCCTTGTGTTTTCTTTCCAACTGCTGTTAAATAAGCTTTTTTAGGAGGTGGCTCCTGTCTGAGAACTCAGCATTAGAAAGTAGCTGTGTCTCCAGACCCTGAGTAACCTCCATTGTTCCCCCAGTAGGGCTCAGTTCAGCGTGGAGAGCACTGGCCCCAGGATGAGGGCCCAGCGCGCCTCCGGGTCCGCACGCTGCGGACTCTAGCCGACCTTGTGCAACCCGCGGTTCCTGGGTGTCAGCCCTCCAGATGCACAGCCTGGATTGCAGTCTTTGTGTTTCGCGAGGACCGGCATTATTTTTGCAAGAAAGAGATGTTCGAAATGCCATTAAAACAATTTCTGAACTGCCGATGAAACGGTTTGCCACTAGGGTTTTCCCCTGGGTGCAGTTAGCTTTCCTCTAATCTTGGTTGTTTTCTTTGTTTCTAAAACACTATATTCCTTAATAGGCTTGGCTTTATTTGTTTTGTTGAAGCCAAACAGATCTCTAAGCAAAACATCATTTTTAAAAGGTAGCCCCTGCTACTAGTCGATTCAAATGGAGGTATCAGGCTGAGAAACAGATTGGTGGGAAAAGGTGTTAGTAATAATAATAATAATGAAAAACGATTTGAATACTACATTCTTAAAAAATTTGGTCAGCTGGAATAAAAAAAATTTAAAACCTCCCATCCAAATCTGCACAAAAGACTAGGAAAACGATGCGTAATTCATGCCCTATCATGTTCTGTGCCATCAGAAGCCTCCCTGGGTTTGCTAATGAAGATAAGGTAGATAATATAGAAAAAAACGAACGGCTCGTGAATCTGGAGGGGTATTTCAGAGCGTTAGAGCCCCAAGTTCACTGCTAGGAGCACAGTATTTCTCCTTCCGCCATCAGAGTGACAGATCCATGACAATGCTTTGAGCTTGGATTTCTTTTTGTTTAACCAGACATTGTGTACTGTTGTATCCACTGATCATTTGGTATTATTTTATTTGTATTGGAATAGTATTTGTTATAATGAAGATACTTTTTTTTTTTTGAGACAGGGTCTTGCTTTGCAGTTCAGGCTGGCCCTGAGCTCACTATGGAGCCCAGGCAAGCCTTGAACTCAGCAATCCTCCTGTCTCTGCCTCCCGAGTGCTGGGATGACAGGCAGGAGCCACCATGCCTGGCATTTGTGGTATGTGGTATTGATTGCTGGTGGGCGTGAGTCACCACGCCCAGCATTGTATGTCTTTTCCGGGATCGAACTCAGGACCTTGCGCTTGCGAGGCAGGCGCTGGAACCACTGAGCTAAATCTCCGGCCCAACGAAGATACTTTTCCAGAAAGAAATCCTTGTTTGTAAGAAAAGGAACACCCCCATCACTAAATTGTCTGTGATGGGTGCAAACTTGCCAGCCCCCTGCCTCGGCCTCCCAGAATCATTTCTTCCTCAGTCTCCTAGCATGTGTGGGGCACATGATGTGCACGTTCCTTGTGTGGAGTGTCACACACTAGTTCCCTTTTCACGCCTCCTCTCTCCCCCCTCCCCAGCCTCTATCCCTGAAGGCGACCCTGTCCCTGCTGGCTCTCATCCGTCTTTGCTGGCTCTTCAGTTTACGTTTCGCATGTAAGAGAAACTGTGCTATTTAAGCTTGAGCAGCTGCTTTACCCAGAAGCATTTCTTGTAAGTAAAACAAAATTAAAAATTTGGGCTGTTTTCCCACAGTAACGAAGCTCAGTGCTTCTAGAAAGCAGTGAAGAAGAAGGAGGAGAAAAAGAAGAGCTGGAGGAGGAAGAGGAAGGGGCAGACCCAGGACGGGGTGACGCCCCCTCGGTTCAGGCAGAGTCTTCTGTGCTCCGTGCGCCAGGGGCATCCTTTGAGGTGCACTGAGCTCACGGACAGCGGCGTGGTGCCCTGTTTGACCTGGGCCCGTCGGAGACCTCTCACTGACAGGTGCCCCAATTCCCCGGAGCCTGTGGGGCGTGCGTGGGAGCCGCTATGTGGTGAGGCCCCCAAGGTGAAACCCTGGGGGTCACCAGGAGGTTCCCAGCTATGGCGCTGGGGGTGGGGCAGAGAGAGAGAGAGAGGGAGAGTCTAAAATGTCTCAGTGAGGAGCGACCCTGATCTGATCGCTTTTCTTGTGTCCAAGTGTCTGATTTGTGCACTAAATAGAGACAGACGCTTCATTATGCTGTCACGTAATTTGGTGACCCTTGAAGCCCTGACCGTCAAGCCCGCCTCGGTGGAAGCTCTGTGCTCTCCGAGGTCCCTGAATTCGTAAAGGTGGGCAGCACGCATGACGCGTCTTTAAATTGTTTGTAAACAACTCTCCAGGGAACATTATGATGCACTCAGTATTAACATGACTTAAAATTTACAGCATTTATGCAAAACGTTGAAAATAATTCACATTTATCTCCTTATGCTCCGTTGCTTTGGCTAGCATTATCTGAATGGGAAGACAGGGTCTGCCTTTCAATTGGCCTTTTCCAGATTTCTGATGAGATTCCTACTTCCGGCACTACAGGAACACACAGCCCAGACAAAGCCCATCGGGGACATCTTCGGATGGCACATGGGGGAGCAATAATTTATGAGCAGTAACAGGAGCGGGGCGTGCAGCTCCCTGCCCCACCCCGGGCTCGGCCTGCCCGCTGCCCCCCTGGCCGCGGAAGCCGCCTGCAGTTCTTACTTGCAAGGTGAAATTTCTCAGAGCAAACGAAGAAGGAAAGAGCGTCGAGGGCCTGGAGATCGCTGCTGAGCAGGGCGAGCGGACTCCGTGTGGCTCTAGAGGGGCTGCCGTGGAAACGGACGGACTCGGCTGCTGGGGAAGGCGGGCCTCCCTCCCCCGCTGCGCGGCGTCGCTGTGGACCTGGTTCCTGGCGAGGGCAGAGCCGCCCCTCCAGGGAGCTGAGAACACACCCGGGTTGATTAATGAATCTGCTCTGCACTGAGGTGTGTTGCGAACCAATTTTAAGTACTTCATTTTGGCATGTATTCACTGCTCACAAAGAGAAGCTGCCTCCCCACCGACCCCCGAGGTTTCTGTAGTCAAGTTGAGGACACGAAATACAAACACCTCTAAATATTTTATTTGATATTTCTTAATGAGTGTCGCCTTCATTTCCGAACTGCGGAGCTCGCACTGTGCCTTTCCCATCGCGAGGCGCGCTTGCCCCGAGGACGGGGCGCATGGATGTGGCTCGCAGTGACCGGCAATTTGCATCTCCTGCAGCGGACGGAGGGTGGGGAAGCGGCTGCGGGAGGAGCGTGCTGATTTCCCCGCGAGCTTGAAGCTGCGCCGGCTCAGAGAGGGGGAGAGAATGGAGGGCGGGCTGTGGGTTCAGGGGGCCGAACTCCAGTGAAGGAGACAGAGGTGAAGAGGGGGTCTCTGGGGAGAGCAGGAAAGTGAAAGCCACGTTGGCCAGTGGAGGCAGGGGCGGGCAGCGGGCGCCCAGGGACGAGCCCCCAGCCCTGCCCTGCACGAGCGCTCTCAGCACGCCTGCGCTTTCCTCCCGCGCTGCGGGCAGCACACGGGCCCTCAGTTCCGTGACGACACCAGGCAAACGTTGGACGTTTTATAAAAATACGCCCCCGGGGTTGCATGAGGCATATCACTAAACAGTTACCCCCCCAACCCCTGGTACCGGGGATCGAACCGTGCCCTTGTGCGTCCAAGGTGGGCGGGGCACCATGTGCGCTACATCCCCAGCCCTAGTTCCCTCCTTTTCTACGAGATTCCGGTTTTGCTGGTCGCGCCGTGTCTTCTTTGCCAGCCCTGGCAGCCCGGCCGTGACCTGCGGGGCTCAGCGGGCCGACGGGGCGGCTCTCCCCACGGGGGGCGGCTCTCCCCACGGGGGGCGGCGCAGCGTCTCCGAGGAGCCCCGGGCGACTCCCGCCGGCCGGTGGCCGTGAGGCACCAGTGCGATGGGCTCTCGCGCCTGCCGCGTGGGGCCCCTGTCCCCGGGCCGATGCCGCCCCGCCCGAGGGAAGGTGTCTCCTTCCCAGCTGCCTCCTCCGTGGCCAGGTGGCCCTGGAGCCGCCCTGTGGGGGGTGTGGGAGGCGACCAGGACGTCCTCATGTCCTGCAAAGCCCGGGCACGACCCCTGGGTGTTCAAGTCCGGCTCGCCTGCTCCGCAGAGTCCCTTTCCACCCGCCCCGCCTCCCATTCTCCCTCCTTCCCGGTGGATGAGGCCGGACGACCCGCCCACCTGCTCGGGACGCACACAGGCCAGCCCTGGTCATCCCGAGAATGTCGCCCTGTGCGGTGTCGCGGCACGTCAAGGCCGCCGGGAGGCTTTGCACCTCCCCCCGCCGAGAGGGGCAGTTCGGTCCCCGCTGTGAATCTAGGCGGCCCGGCCGCGCGTTCAGCCGAGCGTGACAGAGGACACGGAACCGCGGAGGTGGGTGGGTCGGGGCTCGCGTCTCCTCCCGGCTGAGCACAGCTCCGGGGTGCGCGGACTGCCCGGAACCGGACGGGCGGCTCACAGTGAGGGCGTGAGGCCTGGGCCCTCGGAGAGCCCCGCCCAGCCTGGAGGCGCCGCGGTCCTCCGCGGCGGTGCTGAGGGTCAGCTGCTCCCAGCAGGCGGCCAAGGGATCGGGCTCCTGGGCTCAGCGAGGCTCCACATGCAATGCAGACCCATTTATGTATTGTAAAGTGCCAACCAGAATACGGAGGTTTTAGTTTAGATCCCAACAGCTTTTGTGTTAAAAGCAGGTAGCAACTGCCGCCGGCTCCCCCCTCACAGACAGGAAGGGGCGCCTCACAACTTCGTGACTCACATCACCTGACTTCACGTTCTGGGGGGCTACAGAATCAGTACAGAGACTCGCTCTCTCCGATGGATTTCTCAAAGTTCTAACAGAAAACTAAAACAGACATTTAAATTTAATTTTATCAAGACGAAGGGGAAAATTGATCTTAGGAGCCAACATTCATTCTTGGGAGCTTTCTTTCATGTACGTCATACTGTAAATCTGTTCTGAAGGTACAAGGACAGGTTTTTCAATTTTATTACATTTTTCTTAAAGCAGAACTGAAACCTACCTCTGAATACAGAACAGGTTTCGTCACAGCATCAGGCCGAGCCTTTTGTCCAAGGCCATCTCAGTGCTCCTCCTCGTTGGACGGGAAGTGCTGCCCCAGCTTAGCTGGCACGGTGGACAGTGCAGAGTGGGAGAACAGGAGACCATAGCTTGAATAATCTTATCCCCGCCAGTGACACCCCAGGTGGCAAGAATGCAGGATGTCATACTTTTAATTTTATTCCACCAAATATAAATGCAGCCAACACTGAAGGCATAATTTAATTACATGAGACAAATGACTGTGTTCACAAATTCACACGCATTTTATACTTCTAAAAATGTATTTTCCCTCTCTACACAAATACCCCTGCTTCAGGACATGCAGAAAACACAAATGAGAAACGCCGCTCCTGCTTCCTCCGCTCGGAGGCCGCTGTGTTTCCGTATCTGTGTGTGTGTCACTGTCTCTCTTCTCTCTTCCCTTCTGCCCTCCCTCACTCGCTCTCGCTCTGTCCTCCCTCCTGCCCCTCCCTCCACCCCTGCTGTCTCTCTGGGCTCGCGAAGGATTTATCGTCTCCCACTGCCTCTGTCGCCGCGACGCGCTCTGCCCCGCCGGCCCTCCTCGCCGCCTCTGCACCCAGCGGGGTGGCGCTGCCGCCAGAGCCGCTCAGAACGCGCAGAGTGGCTTCCCCGTCCGTGAAGCACCAGCCTCAGCCAAGACGGCCAGCGTTCCGCCTGGCCCCACATACGTGCAGTACACTGACTTCTTTGTTCAACCTTGTGCTCCGGCTGCTGCCCAGCTCCGAAAGGCCGTCAGGCGTCCAGGAAGAGATCACATGTCACACTCCTACGTGAGATTTCTACCGAGAGTGTATCACCGTCACACTCCTGTAAAGCGGAAAGCTGTAAATCAGAGCCCCACAAGCTGGGTGTCAGCTCTGCCGTCTGCGGCTGAGAGGACGTGCTCTTTGCACTTTTTGATCATTGTGATATCAGCGTGATGTGAGACTCTGAGCAAACCCCTGGACGCCCTCCCTGAAGGAAAGCTGCTGAGCCACACGGGAACGTACGTCTGGTCACTCGGGGCACCCGGGAGGCTGCCCAGGTAGGTGTGAGGCAGCCCGTCACTGTGGCTTTGACTTTGGGTTCCTGCGAAACTTTGTGCCTATTTCTGATTATATGGTTTTTTAAATCCTTTATTGGTACAATTTATATACATCTCACAATCACAGATAACATCGGGGAATTTGTACCAATATACGACACAAGTTAATTCTCATTTTTACCCATATTCCTACCCACCCACACCTCCCCACCCCTTATATACATGCTCTTTTATTTTCTTTCAGAATCATATTTATTCCTTCCCCTCATTACATTCCCACACCAAATTTCCTTTGGAAACTTCCCATTCTACAAAAACTGTCATACTTTCTAGAGCTCATTTGCATCTACAGGTGCTCATATGAAAGAGAGGATCCGGTATTTGCCTATCTGTGATCTATTTATTTCACTTATTAGTGTGTCCACCAGGTTCTGATTATATGTTTGTGTGATGATTCCCGAACCCCTTGGGTCTGAGGTTCTGTCCATTCTAAAGTCTTCCTTAACACGTAGTCATACTTACTCCAGAAGGGAATCCTTTTCGCATGCACACACGTGCACATGCGCGCGCACATGTGTGTGTGTGTGTGTGTGACCGACTGGGGCCTGGGGATTAAACATAGGCCTTTGTATCTGGCTCCCACCTTCTGCTTCAGGTCCTCAAGGGACCTGGCTGCAATCTGAATGACTATCTCCCCTCATACCCACACGTTGCATTCTGCTCCCCAAGGTGATGATATTGGAGGTGGGAAATCGGGAGGTGACCAGGATCTCACAGAAGAGGCCCCTGCCAGACCCGAACCGCTGCCCACTGTGTGGGAATCCAACAAGAATGCACTGTACCGCTGGGCGTGGTGGCTCACGCCTGTCATCCCAGCACTCGGGAGGCAGAGGCAGGAGGATTGCTGAGTTCCAGGCTTGCCTGGACTACATAGTGAGCTCAGAGCCAGCCTGAACTACAAAGCGAGACCCTGTCTCAAAAAGGAAAAACCAAACAAGCAAGCAAAAGAATGCAGTGTACACTGGACATGGAGCCGCACATCTGAGATTCCCCGCACTCCGGAGGCCGAGGCGGGATGAGCCCAAGTTGGAAGCAGGCTGGAGTCACGCAATGAAGCCTGGGCTCAAAAACCAAGCAAATGACAAAGAAGGCTGCCACCCTTTGTGAACAAGGAAGGGGGCATCGAGCAGACACAGTTTCTGCCAGCACTTGAACCTGGGACTTCCCAGACCAGAACGGTATAGGAATCAGCGTCCAGTTCACGGTGTTGTGTTATAGCAGCCAGAAGGAACTAAGACTGTGTTAAATAACATGCTTCTTGTGCCTTCCCAGTACTTTAACTACTGCAGCACAGTCTCCACTTCCTGCCTCTCGCTCATCCTCGGGACTCCCCGCTGGGCCACCGCACAGTCCTGTGGCTCCTGGACCCGACAGAGAGTCAACTACGAGGCCTCAGCTCAACGCAGCTGTGCAACCTTCCGTAATATACAAAAGTGATCTCTTAAACACACCATGCGTGTAGCATTTCGTGCAGGAGAAGGGAACTCGAGGGGGAGTTGCCACTTGGCCCCACGCACAGGAGGCTGATAGGCGCCAAGCACCAGCAAGAGAGGCAGGAACTCTGTCCTTACGCTGGAAATACACGTTCTGCAGTGAGCGCCGGGGACAGACTAGCTCCTGGGGGCAGAGATTTGCTACTTCCAGTTACTTTGTGAGTACTTTCCTCAGGAACACTGTACAGCTTCAAATGTCCCATGATCCTCAGTGGCCAGCAAGACGCAGGCCTGGAGGGCAGACCCCAAAGTCTCTGGGGAGCTTCTTCATTGTGAAAAGATGTATTAAGATGACGGCGGTTATGCTTTAAAAAATTAAAACGTAAGGGCCGGGTGTGGTGGCTCACGCCTGTAATCCAGCACTCGGGAGGCAGAGGCAGGATTGCTGAGTACCAGGCTCGCCTGGGCTCCATAGTGAGCTCAGGGCCAGCCTGAACTATAAAGTGAGACCCTGTCTCAAAAAAAAAAAAAAATTAAAATGTGAGATTAAAAGAACATGAAATCCAAATTTTGAGGTGCATACTGGTGTGAACCAAAAGCAGGACCTTTCCAAAGTGGGTTTGGGGCTTTCTGTGGGACGGCGTTGTGCGCAGGGCGGAGATGAAGAAGCTTCTACCCCGACTGGCAGGCCGTGAAGCCAGTGCTCACGGAGAGCAAGACGGGCCGACGCAGTTCCGGTTTTATCACACATGGCCACACTGGCCACGTCTCCTGTGTAGCTGAGTTTACGTGACGAGCAGAGCAGGGAGAGAGGCCCTCGCAGCCCGGCGTCCTGACCGCGCTGCTCCCGGAAATGTCGGCCACACGGAGCTCAAGTGCGACCTCCTGTCCTGCGGTCCTGGGAAGCACAGGCGCCGGGGCCGGGAGCAGGCGGGACTCGGCTCGCGTCTGAAGCGCTCTGAGGAAGCCGAGGGCGGGCGGCGGCCCCGCGTGGGCTTCTGGGGGCTGCTCGCGTGGGAGCCCGCAGCGGGCAGAGGGTGTGAGCGCAGCCAGGAGAGCCGGCCAGCGCCGGGCGGAGGGCGCAGCGGGCAGAGCCGGCGCGGGGCTCCGGGCAGCGGGAGGGGCGCGGCCGCGAGCCGCGTCTGGGGGCAGCAGCCTGGCACGGACGCGCCCCGGCCGGCGCCTCTCCTCGGTTCGCTCCGCAGCGCAGCCGCCGTGGGGGCCGGGCTGCCGCTCGGCTCAGCCCCGGAGGGGCTCGACTTCCGGCCCCGCCGGCAGGGGCGATCCCTGCGGGGACGCGAGCTGGACCCGGGCCCGGGGAAAGGTGGCAGCACGGCTGGGCCGGAGGCTGCCGGGGTCAGGGCTTCGCGCCCCGGTGCCCGGGAGGTGGAGCCGCAGCCCGAACCCACACGCCGTGCGCCTCGGGAGCGTGCGGGGTCCCGCCTGGCCAGAGCCCGCTCCCGGCGGCGGACGGAGGCTGCGCTGGGGTGCCTCCTCTGAGTTGGACGGACGCCCGGCTCCGTGCCCGTGTGGCACAGGGGTCCTGCCCCGAAGCGATGCGAGCACAGCGATGCCACCTTTGGACTTTCTCCGCCTGATCTCTGCCGCCGCTCGATCTCCCTGGGGTCGCTTCTTCAGTGACGTCCACGCCGCCCCGCTTCCCGGTGCGCAGGGCTAATGGAATCGCTGGCTGAGGTGAGATGGTTGCAGATGGTAATGTGAAGACTAATTTACTTTCAGGGGCTTTTAGGGATTCATGTGCTGCTAATGATAGCTTACTATAACCACAAATCCCTCATTTTCATTCTTGCAGGGGAGAGAATATAGCCATTATTAACAGCAGAGGAAGACAGAGTGGGCAGCTAATTGACCCGGCTAAGCCGACACCGTGAGGCGGGCTCTGGGGGCTAGAGCTGCACGGCGTCCGGGGCCTCAGCTCCCTCTTCACGGTGACTTCGAGCCTCCCGTCCGCCGGCTCACCAGCGTCTCCTTCCTGAGTCCTCCCATCGGCGGGCACGCGCCAAGACCTGCTGGCCGGTGGTTCGTGACTCTCCTTCTTCGGCTCCCTCCTCTTCCTCCTCCTTTTTCTATCAACAACTTCATCTGCCGCTGACAGTCGGATTGTAGCTTCCCTTGGGCAAAGCAGAGTGTGTGTTTAGCCAGGCTGGTCCCTCTGCCCCGGGCCCCAGGGTCCCCTCTTCTTAGGCCAAAGGTCGGGTGAGGCTTGCTGTCCTTGGCCTGAGTAGGAGAAGGGGAAGCTGGGAGACGGGGAGAGGAAAGTATGGTTTCCTTCGGTCTTGCTGTGGAAGGAAAGAGAGAAAGCCTTCCACAGCGGGGAATCACTTGTCTCGGGGGAAGATCTCGGTTCCCGCCCTGTCCCAGCAGCTGGACTCCAGCACACCCCGTAGGTTCACGAAACCCAGCAAGGCCGGGAGCTGAGTGCCCTCCTGTCCTGGCACTGAGTTCTGGTCTTGCCGCAGACTCACACTGTGCCCTGAGGAGCCCCAGGGGCCTCTCGGCCTTGCCTGGGTTAACAGCCTGGATTCTTCGGAAGGGCCCTCACGAATCCTGCACTTGGGCAGTGTGGGAGCCCTGGTGCCCACACCGCCCAGACCCACCGAGAGGCTCCGGACTCGGGACCCGAGTGATCGAAGAGCCCAGGTCGACGGTTCCCAGGGTGGCTGTGAAGGGTGCCAGGGCTGGGAAAGGGCACCCAGCCGCTCTCGGAAGAGCGTGGCTTTGAGGTCCCCCCACGCGGAACTGAGAGCCAGGATCTTGTAATTTTTTACCTTCAAAAGGAAAAAGACCATTAGACATGTTCTAAAAACAACACAGTGATGTTTATACATGAAATGATTGATCAAAACAGGCTGGAGCTGCGCTGCGCAGGGCACAGGCAATTTCAGAGTTTCAGCAACGGCTTAGCACTCTGCTCTCTGAAGCTGCCATGTCAAAAGGTGAGGTTATAACGATCCTGGTGGCGGGTGACATTATGCTCTCTACTTTTTGACAGTATCTTCTTATAAATTTATTTGCTATTTTTATGTCTCTCATAAAATAATATTTGCCTCCTATTTTTCCACGGGGTTCTCCTTCCCATGTTGCTTTGAGGTTATTTGTATCGTCCAGCACCAGTGATTGGTTCGCTTAGTGCATTCTGTCTCTCCCGTCTGTGCTCATTGCTTTCATCCTTGGGGTTGGTGACAGTGACAGAAGCATGGACAGAGGTCGACACCCAGAACATCTTTACGGCTTGAGCTGTGCTGGCCACGCCTGAAAGTCCTTCCTCTTCTTGAGTTTGTAAGATTAGTTATTTTTATATATTTTTCGGGTAGACTTAAAGTTTTGTTTTCTCTTGTAGGTCTCTAGTCAACCTGGGATTCATTTTGTTGACATCGATAATTTACACATTTAATTTCCTTTCTATGTGAAAATTCAGTTGTACCCAAACTGAGTGGTTGGTTACAGGAATGTAATTGATTTTATATTCAAAAAACTCGTTGAATTCTCATACATTTTAATAACCATAGATTTTTTTCATTTTATATGTAAATATATCCCTAGTATAGTAAATAATGACCACTTTATTTCTAAGTATCATTTATCAAATTTCTTTTTCTTGTGTTATCGCACTGTCAGGATCTCTACTACAATGTTAAATAGCAGTGACAATAACCTTCATCCTTATCTCATTCCCGGTATTAATGAAAATGCTTTCAAGCTTTTAAGCACTAAATGCACTAACATTTTTGTTAAATATTATTTCGATCAGTTCCCAGAAGTTACATCCAGTTTGCTACAAATACATTTTTAAAAAATTCTAAGTGAATTTTTTCCTCCTGACATTCTCATGTTGTAAACTGGCGTCGCCGCCGCTGTTCCTTGCGGCCGTGGCTTCCCTTCCTGTGGGGACAGGACGGGGCGGGGAGAGCCTCGAGCCTGCGACCCTAGGAAGGTTTGCGCGGTTCCTGCTCCTGCCCCACAGCCCTGCAGCTGCCGCAGGAGCCGACACTCAGAGAGCGGCAGGCGTGTCCAGGAGATCTCTCTCACCCGCGGGGAGGCCTCGCCGCAGTCCTTTCCTTCGGCACAGCTGCTACGTGCGTCTCCCAGATGGAGGGACACACAAAGCGTCTGTGCAGCCAGACGTGTGCAGGTCGCTGCCGGCTCGCCAACTGATTCCCGGGAGCTGTCAGCCGACGTCCCGGCCGTGGGGTCGGTTCCCACAGATGAAAGGCTCTGGGTCCCTCCCCACTTCAGACGCGGTCTCAGCCCCTGCTGGGCGCTGCGCTCCTGAGCGGCAGGCTACAGACCAGCCAGCACACCTTGGGCTGGGCGAATGTGTGAGTGTCTCAGACCTCGGGGAAACGGCCCCTTACATCTGCTGATTTATCAGGGAGAGGTAATAAAGGACTCGGGTCAGCAGCCAGATGAAGGTATAAGTAGGTCCAGTCCAGAAAGGTCCCAAGTTCAGGAAATTCTGTGGCCACAGTCGTCGTGCCAGGAGGGGTTGGGGTCCTCTCTCCTGTCTTTGGGAGACCACATGTAAAACAAAATCCCTTAGTGCTGCCACACAGAGGCCACCACCCGGGCCAGAAGGGCTTTCGCAGGGCCGGGGCCGGAGCCTGCTCTGCAGGCTGTGGTAAGGTGTCCTTTCCTCCTTGGTCAGTTGCTGCCATCTTTTTGTGTAGTCTCTTGCTTTTGAAACCCCTGATATAATGTTAATTAAAAGCTGGTGAAATCCATATGAACTCTGGAATCTAGCTAGTGGTCATGCACCAAGGTGGATTTCTTAGTCATAAAGTCAGAACCTCGGCCGTACAAGAAGGACAGGTCAGGGCAAACCAGGTGAGTGTCCTGTGAAATACTATCTCTGTGACTTTCTTCTGAAGCTCAATCGTCGTAAAGCACGGGGCTGCGGTTCTGTTGGACGTTGCCACTATTTCTTCTGCTTTGATATTTTTTTCATTGATCCGTGCCTCTGAAGCTGTCATTGTCTTCTCTCTAGTTGCTTCAGATCTGAGCTGGCTGTTCAGCTCCAGGGTTGAATTCGGCCCTGAGTCTGCTGCTCTGGCCATGTGGCCTCAGTGAAGTCCCTTACCTCCGTTTAACCTGCTCCTCCCTCTTCCCGTGTGTACATGACCACGAGTCCAGGCAATCCGTGTGAGGCGGACATCTTCCGCAGAGAGTGGGGGGGGGGAGACACGGCACATAGGAAGCATTAATTCATCACTGTTATAATCCCCATCATGTTAATCATCATCATCAGGAAGAGAATTTGTGGCCAAGTGCTTTAGCTGCGCACAATGGTTTGAATGGGGTAAATTTCTTGAGAAATTTCCTTAGATTACTGCAGGGCTGTAATTCTCCATCTGACTCATAATTCCAGGTTCCAGTGCTGTGATCCCCGTCTGTCTTCACGATGAGTTGTCTGACAGGACACCGAAGCGAGCACGCAGGATGAGCCGAGTCACGGGACTGTGTGAGTGTGGTTCTGTGTGCTGCACGGCGCCCACTGTGCTCCCAAAACGAGACTCCGCCCCTCCGCACTTCCACGTCCCGTGCCGCTTCCCAGGAGGCTACATGCTACCGGGTGGGGCGTGCCCCGCTCCGCCTCAGAGCAAGGGTCAGGGGAGGTTCAGCGCGACAAGAAGGATCGCCCAGAGCATCTGCTTCTTTAGGTTTCTGTCCGAGACCACAAGTCCACACAACTGTCCTCCCCGCCAGACAGGTCCAACAGGGCTTCGAGTCCGGGTAATCTGTTCCTTCTCTCTTCTAGCCCACTGTCCCTTAGACCCCAGGAATGGTAACAGTTCCTAAATATTGCTAACATTGGAATATTTTGCCCTTCTTTATAAATAGTCTCTTCATTAAACTCCTCTCAATTAACTTGTTTAAGTGCACCTTCAATTTCATCACTGATGAATGTGTTTCATCAATTACAATTTAATTTGCCACCATAGTTGAGTTTTGAACAATTATATTAAAATGGCACCTAAGGTTCAGAGGAAATTAGTCCAATATGCTTATCTTCAATTACAAATGTTAATGAGTAAAAGCTCTGAAGCGAGGGTCCGCTGAGCTCACCTTTAGAGATATTGATGTTTTTCCTACTGTGTCAATGTCTGTTACGAAGAGTATTATGGGATGCACGAAGAAGTTAGAAGCGGTGGGCAGTTGTAAGTATTTACTATGCGTAATACAATCTTCTAAGTTATTTTAATCCTTGAAAGAGCACCAGAGGTGTGTACTCCTCCCTGTTACCTATTTTGTTTTGTAGGTGAAGAAACTGAGAGGGGGAAGAAAACTTTCAGCAAGATCACATGGTGGTAAAGTGGCCCAGGAGAGACCGGTCTGGGCATGTAGACTCCATGCCAGTTCCCAGAACCACAGCGGACACCGTGGCTATGAGGTGACTGCAGCCCACTTCGGAGGGTGCATGAGTCTGTCACAGTTCCAACAGGAAAGAGACAGCAGCCTCTACTCTCAGGCGCCTAATAAAGAACTTATTTCAGGGTCTAGGGGAACCAAGGGAATGATCCGTTGTCACAGAGAGAGCAACAGCAGATGTGTGTGGCTGCCACCAGTCCCAGAGAGGACGGGTACTAGAATAGTTTCAAGTGGAACTTCGCCTGTAGAGAAGGATTCTGCCGAAGAGGAAACAAAAGAAATACTTCCCTCTCGCCTCCCTCCCATGCACCTATCTCCAATCATCTCTTAGTCCTTTACCTGTTGTTCTAACAAAACACTGGAGGCTGGATGCTTCGTCAAGAAAATAGGCAATGCAGCTCACAGTCCTTGAAATTCACAAGTTTGTTGCTGGTCGTCTCCACTTCTTGAAGATTCTACTCCTTCTTAACATCCCCGCACCAGAGGCCCTGGCCCTGCACACGGGCCTGTGGGAAACAGCTTACCCCCGAGCCCCTTTCTCTCTTGCTGAGCAAACCCAACCATACACCACAAGCCAAGAGCTCAGTTGACTATCCCTAAAGCTTTGCCTGCTGGGAATAGCACAGGAAGGTGACTCTCTCTGAGGGGTGGCAGGAATATCCAGCTGAGCAAATGCTTTAAATTAAGGAAATAGCTATGCTCCTGGAATAGTTTTAGGCAAAACTTAAATCTAAGATAAAATTACTATCCCAGACAAGCTGTTTAAAAGCATTCTTTCTTCTCTTCTTTGTTTTCATCACTTGTGGAAAGCAGCTCAACTTCTGTAAATGCTCCCACGTACTGGCTGTTGAGTCTCTGTGGAGGAAACGTCTACCTGCCTGGAGTCTGCAGGTGTAGCTATGCAGACAGAAGCCACATTTTGGCCCCCAACATCCACTCGCAAGGAGGGTTCACAATACAGAGGAGGACTGTGGGCCGGCTCAACTTAAAACCATTAAGTTTGGATACGCTGGAGATCACAGATCTGATCACGGACACTTCATAGAACTGTAGAAATTGGACCATTGTTTTGGATTTCATAGCTCAGTTTCCCATCCACTGAGAGAACATGATATCCTGGGAGATAATTTTCTGACCTATGAATCAGTGTTCCAATCCGTGGGTCTGTAAGTCAAGGGAATGGAACTTCCTGAGACTCTGGGATATGAACGACTGCAATTCTCATCTTTTCCCAGAGGCACTTTTTTCCTCTGTTGCCTGATTCTTTCTCCAATGTTCTCCTCTACACCAATCGCAGAGCAGTATCTACTTTCTCAAATGAACAGGTGCTGGAACAGAGCAGCATAGTGGAGCCCTGAACCACATGTGCTCACTTAAACACTTCCCCGGGAAACAAGGACGACACGTACTACACTGTCAGGTCAGTCCAGCCTGTTTCCTGGGAGGAACTTACCTCCTGATGTGCCTGGTGGGAGTCGGGTCTGACATTTTGCATTTGATCTATGTGAATAAAATAGACACAAGTACTCCTTGTATAGAAGTAAAACAAAATTGATTTCCTATGAATGGAAAGTTAGAACCAGCTGCTAACTCTATCTCTTTAATCAGGTGTCTCTCAACAGAGTAGAAGAGATGGGAAAAAAATAAATAACCTTGGACAGGGTGTATGAAGTGACCATGAGCCTTTTTTAAATAAATTACTGTTGAAATGATGGAGGAGTGCTAGTGTTGGCCAGGGCACCAAGACTCCTACGAGATGGTCTAGCACAATGAGGAATTCATTTACAAAACAGAGCCTACTTAGGAAACGCTGGCTTATGCCATACTAAAATAGAGTTGAGGAACACTGAGAGCATTCATTAATAGTTAGAAGTTAAACAAGAATAATCATGCATTTATTATTTTGTGCAATTAAAAAGTTAACTAGGCCTTTGTAAAAAAAAAAAAAAAAGAAGTGGTAGTGGAAGAAACTAAACTTTTATGTTAAGAAATCTTAGAAATATCAGTGAAGAAATATCATCCTAGTCTAGATCAAATCGAGGGCCAGGCGGCGTAAGGCCTCCTGAAGACGGGCAGCCTCGTCCCCCATCGCCGCGCGGGTGGGCGGGACCTGGCGGAGGCCTCGCCGGGACCCAGAGCGCTCTGGCTCCTGAGGGATCTCCCCGGAGCCCTCTTGCTCAGCTCATTCTGTGGAGCAGCGGACGTGGCCGCCCCTCGGGGGTCCTGGTTTCCTGCTCCTCTGGGGTCACTCCGCCGGGTGAAGGGAAGTGGCTCGTCCTCCTGGGGGCGTCTCCCTCCTGCATTAATTTGAAAGGTGAATTCAGTCTCAGTAGTCCAGACGCTCTGACCCCCGTCACACGCAGGTGCTCTCTGCCTCAGTGTCTTTTAGTTCTTGGACAGTGGTTACGAAGTCCTTTCTTGGGGTCACTGTGGGAAAGAATGGGGTGGGGGCCAGGCATGGGGTGAGGTCAGAGGGTGCAGGCTCCAGGCAATCTGTCCAGAGCTCTGGGTGAAGACCTGGTTCAAACCTAGCGCTCCTCAGTCCTCTGTGACCTGCAATGGGCATCTCGTCGTTGTAAGCTTGAACCTCTCCGCCAAAAAAGTGGACGAAGACAGCAGTACACACATCATGTGGGTGTGAAAATTAAACAGAATATGGGAAAAAAAAGGTTTTTTCTGAGACAGAGTCTTTCTTTGTAGTCCAGGCTGGCTCTGAGCTCATTATGTGGCCCAGGCAAACCTGGAACTCAGCAATCTTCCTGTCTCTGCCTCCCGACACCCGCCGGGATCGAACTCAGGGCTTTGCGCTTGCGAGGCAGGCGCCAGAACCACTGAGCTAACTCTCCTGCCCCCGAAACAAAGTATTTTTAATCCACCATCAAGCCTTTGCCTTCTCCCCAGCTTCCCTCCCTCCGGGCAGTAGCACATTATACACTCCAGCGGCGGCCAAAGGCGACGGGAGGTGTGTCCTAAGCCCCGCCCCGCCCCTTTGTCTCCGCCCCCGACCGCCAAGGGCTGAGCCCTTTCCTCTCCAGGCCCGGCGTCCGGACTAGCCGCGCTCCCTGCCGGCTTCCGAGACGCTCGCGTGGCCACTGCCGGTCCTCGCTCCTCCCTGGCGTGACCCTGCCTCGCTCACGCTGCAGAGGAGGCGGTGGCTGCCGCCCGGCGCCACGGCCCTGCCCTCCCACGCGCCAGTCCGGAAGGCGGCGGGCAAGATCCACAGAGAGGTCTGCCGGGCACCGCGTGGGGCGCCTGCGGGAGAGCCGGAGCTGTCTGCCTTTCTCACCTCGGTTTCCTCCTTCCTTCTGTAGAGCAGGAGGCGTGTGGCCGTGCTGGCCTCGAACTTGTGGTCTTCCTGCCTCAGCCTTCCAAGTAGCTGAGATTCCAAGCACGTGCTAATGCACCCCAGCAAGCCGTAATGTTTTAAGTCATTAAAAAGCCACCTTTTCTGTTACTTGTACCTAAATGCATTTCTAGCTAAAGAAAATTAAAATTCTTTAAAAATCCAAATGTCATTGACTTTTCTATCAATAAACATTATGCATATGCATAAAATTACAGAGAAAACAGGATGTACACAGTGGTCTGAGGTGGACGACTTCCTCTGTTAAAAATTCGAGCGTCGTCCTAACGACTTTTCTCAGGATTTCTGAGGCAAAATATCCGACACCCGAAGTTAAAGGGGAAAGCTCACAGTCTGGAGAGGTTTTAGTCCACAAGCATCTGGCTCCCAGGCAGAGCGGCGCGTGGCAGAGGGGGCTGCGGAGGAGAAACAGGAACCATTCGGTAGCGAGAGCAACAGGGGACCTTAACAGCGTCTTTCTTTGAACTTCTCAGAGGCCAGGACCAGTCGGTGTGCTGGGTTAGCGACCACACACCCGGATCCCAGCGTCCCAGCTCCAGATTCAGCCGCCTCTGTCAAGACCACCTATCGGCGCAGGAGGCTTTGGGGACACATCCGGACCCGAGCTGCGGGAAAGCCTTTCTCCTCACAGGAGCATGGAGCGCCTCAGAGGGTGTGCCAGAGTGGTTAGCGCCAGCACGAGGAGTGGGCGGGAGGGACGTGTGCCACTTTCAAGACAAAGCCTTTGCCCACTTCGCCAACTTCTGTCATGAAACCAGAGTGTCCCAAAGGGCACATCACCGTCACCCCTGCAGCACTGGTAAGAGAGAAAAGAGCAAGGGATGGGGCTGCCCCCACCCCCACGATGGACACGAGGAGGGAGAGAAGCGGAACCTCGGGACCGTTTGTTCTTGAAGCACAACTGAACGTGAGCTGACTCTAGAACCAAAAGGAGGGGCAGAAGATTTCTAATTGTATAAATAGGAAGCAAACACTATTTGTGGTTTCCTTCCCTAAAGTTATTGGTCATTTTCAATGTATTTTAAATATTTGATATATACCATAGTTTTCTGGAAAACCTGTAGAGTGAAATTATTTCCCCTATTAAATTTTGAATTTCTATATATTTTATTATTATTTTTTGAGACCGGGTCTCGCTTTGTAGTTCAGGCTGGCCCTGAGCTCATTAGTAGCCCAGGCAAGCCTGGGACGCAGCAATCCTCCTGCCTCTGCCTCCCGAGTGCTGGGATGACAGGCGTGAGCCACCACACCCGGCTTTTATAGTATTTAAAGATGGGTTTCACTACAGTGTGTAGACTGGTTCCAAACTTGGCATGCATCTGCGTCAGTCTCCCAAACAGCTGAATGGGCTGTGGTGCCGGCCTTACAGATTTTTCTTAGTGATTGATTAATATCCCATTGGTCAGAAATCCTTTCCATAAATAACAGAGGATTTGTGTCATTATTTTTGGATGGTCAGATAAGGCCATTTTTATAATTCATTTTTGTAATCCAACATGTAGCACTGTATTTAGTACATGTATGATCCCAAACATTTTTGTTCAAGAGAAGTGAAGAGGAGAACATAAATGAAAAAACTCCCATAGGCAGAGACTCAGTAGGAGACATGCGGAAGGTGTTGAGAACTAGGCCACATATTCTCAGTTATTCGTTTCTTTGTGGACTTGGTTACACGTTTCTGTGTCTTTCCCGAGATCTGACCCTGCTGCTCACAACCTTATTAATGAGAGAAAATCCAGCAAAATATGTGATCAAAGAAGAATATTCTGTTGTGCATTAATTAACGAATCCTTCTATATCTTTATTCAGTAAATGGTTTATGAGAAAATGCTCGTTTTGTATAAGGCCATGTTCTAGTCTCAGCAGATGAAGCAGTGACCACAGTAGGCAAGATCTCTAATGTATGGGCCTTCACGCTTTCCTGATGTTGAAAGGGAGGCAGAAAACGAGGAAGTTAATAAAAGAAAGGGAATGATTATTTTCATATTGAGAAGTGTTAAGAAGGAAATAAAACAAGATGTGTGTTAGTCAGTTTTCCCACACTGGGATAAAACCCCGGCACCCGTCATGTAAAGGAGAGCTGTAATCTGTTTCACAGTTTGAGGGGTTCAGTTCATGGCTGGCTGGCTGGCTCTGAAACTAAACGCTACAGTGGAAGGTGTGACAGAAAGGCTGCTCACTCCTGGGAGTCAGGAAGCAGACACGGAGAAGGGAGGAGAATGGGACAAGAAAGCACCCAGTGATCCGTGCCTACTTCTGCCAACCAGTCCCAGCCCTAACCCACACCTTCAGCGGTGGGCTCTTCAATGGATGAACCTACGGATGAGTACAGCAGCCCTGTGACCCATCACCTTCCACAAGTCCCATCTCTGAACACATGAGACCTTGGGGAACATTTTAGATCCAAGTCGTAAAGGTTGTGGGAGCGAGTGGAGTCAGAGGAAAGGGAGCGACGGCTTTGGCTTGGAGGATATGGAAAGCCTCCCTCAGAAGGTGACATTAGCTTTCTTATCTGCACAAGAAATATTGTATGTGAGGACGAGAGGAATCAATATTCCAATAAAGGGACTAGTCAGTGCTGAGCAGGAGAGGTGCAGAGGTCAGCCATGCTGAGAGCAGACACAGCTTCAGACCGTGGTAGGGTTTGGACTCACGCTAAGAGGCATAGAGAGGCCAGCTGAGCGCTTTGTGCATCGGAGCAAAATCTGACTTCCATTCCACGGTGCGCAGGGCTGCCCTGTGGAGGTTGGTTATTGGGAGCAAGAGTAGGAGACATCAGCTGGACCCCACGGCAGGTCCCAGTGGTGGCGTAGAGGAAAGAGTATTGGCGAAGACAGGAAAACGAGTGGCTATGAGGCATGTGCTTCAGCGGGGAGCCCGCAGACACGGTGGTAAATTATGTGTGCCGGGTCTTCTTGCTGTTTCGCGCAGTGATCCTGGATGTAGGCACTTGTGTCACGTTGTCTCTTGTGACCCTGGCTCCCACATTCACTAATCTGGGCGAATTATGTTGCAGTGTCTGCGTCTGCCAGCCATCTCCTGCGGCCAAATGGATCAGGTAAACACGTGAGGTAGCTCAACGTTTGGCCTGCAAGCAGCACTGGATCAATGCTACCTATTTTCACTATTAGGACTCTGGAAACAACAGCATGTTTATTTAGAAACAGTTGTGCCTCAACCAAGACAAGGGCAGCGTCTGTGGCTGGTGTTCGCGGGTCGCCTGGCCCCGCGCTCCTCCGATAGGGCACATCAGCGCAGGGCAGGAAGGCTGTTCAGGAGGAAGCACGATACTTTTTTTCATCTTATCTTTCTCCCTAAGATCCTCTTCTTTATTCCAGCACATTATTCATCTGCAATACAAAGCAGATAATATGGAAATTAAAGTGCTAATTTCCGCTGTTATGGGAATCGGGTCACAAAGTAAGGATTAAGAGACAGAAGAACAAAGAAGGTGACACCTTTCCCGCCAGGTTTCTTTGAACCTATGGATTTTTCATGAACAATTTTTCTAGCTTTGAAAGGAAGATGTCCCCTCACTGATACATTTCCAAACGTGGTAGTGGTATGCACAGTGGTGTACGGCTCCACGGGCAAGTTCCTCAAGACGAGAAACACAGCTCAAACCTTACATTCTAGAGGCTGTGTTATCATTACATTTTGTTCATTAATAGTAAAAGCTGTGCTAATCACGTACCAGGTACTGTGCCAAGTTTCCACCACTACTGTAACCAAAATAGGTCTTATTATATTCATTATTAAAAAGATAAAACTGAAGCCTGAGGAGTAAAGGGAAGCTAGGACTCGATCTAGAGTCCATCCCAGAATTCTGTGCCTTTAATAGCTATATCTTAGCACCTACCCTGCCAAAAGTCTTACCGAACTTGGTATGTATTACATATGTGCCTGTGTGAAATACAAACCCATGGAAATACAAGGTACAAAATTCATATAGAAGTAGAAGTGAAAAGATTTGCATAGTGAAATTCGGGTGGCAAGGGTACCTTGTTTGTAACTCGGCTTTAGTCTGTCACAGGCTGCTCACTGTGTAGTGCAGGGAACAAATGCTCAAAACTTATCTTTTTTGGAGTTAAAAATGGCCAGTCCCACAGCTTAAAGACAAGCGGGTATGAGAAACAAACCCTGAAGTGTTCGATGGGTCTATGGCTTGGTTTTGTCTTCAAGTTACTATTCTTACCTCTTCTGGCCATGAACCTTGTCAGCTTGACGTTCTGTTGATTTTAGAGAGAAATGGCAGAGCCTGAAGCCCTCACGTCAGGAAGTAACAGAGCCTCGGCCCCATCCGGCCCCGGGGCGCAGCACAGTGCTTCTCCTTTCCCGGTTCCTCTGCGGGTCACAGGAGGACCGCGTTCCGGGGACGCCCGTCTCCCCTCCTCGGGACCGCGACTGACAGCGTGGAACACAGCAGACTCGGAGACACCACGCGGGACCAGGCGGAAAGCGTGCCGGGTGTCTCGGCGATCGTGGGCTGCCAACTGCATATCGGAATGATAGATAATGTAAGTAATTTAGAACCAGTGACTCAAAGAAAATAAATTATAAAAATTAATTTCACTTTTTTTTCTTTTTAAATGTGGCTGCTAAAATTGTAAAATGACCCATCTAGCTCACTTGATGTTTCTGCGTAATAACCCCGTCGCCGAGGCTCGGGTTCAGGGTATTTATTTCGGAAGCCATTGTGGAGGTTAATGAGGAAAGATTCATGCCCTCGGGGGAAGGGGCGAGCGCTCGGAGGCACTCCGCCTCTGACAGAGTGCAAAATCAATACCAGATCCTCATCTAATTGCCAGGGCCATAAAGTCATGCTTAAGTCCCACAAAACCGAGTATCTTCTGGGGAACGCTTCTGAATTACGGGAGGCTCCGGCCCGCGGTCGCGCAGGCCCGACTCTAAGTACTGAGGAGCCAGAGGCGTGAGGAGCGGCCGCCCCGGGTGGCACCGGCTGTCCTCCAGCCCACCTCGCCGCCGCCGTGGAGGGCCCGGCTGTCTCTGCAGGGCCTGCCTCTGGCTTCGGGCTGGGGCACAGGAAGGACAGCGCCGAGCCTCACTCTACCCGAGTTTCCAGCGTCCTGCCCCAGGGTGTAGAGGTGCCATCTCCATGTGCCAGCTTGGCCGTGCCAGGAGGCGGCTCTGGGTGTCCCCTGGCCAGCGCAAGGTCTGCCTCCGGTCCTTGCAAGACCAACACTCAGAGGACGGAGAGCTTCAGACCACGGCCAGCGGACTCCAGAGCAGAGCGGCGCGTGAGGACGCTTCACTAGGGCGCGGCCGCAGGAAGCGAAGAGGCGGGCCGGGCAGCACTGCAGGCCAGCGAGGCGCCGGCCACACGCGCAGTGACTGGCCGCCTTCCCCCGGGGCTGCACGCCTGAGCATCACACCGAGCTGCCGGCTCAGCGGTGGACGGACGCACGAGTCTCGCGGCCCCACGACCCAGTCGCCTCCCCAGCTCCCCATCTGTGAGCGCAGGAGGCTTCGGGACATGCGAGGCGAAGGCGGACGGCGAAGGCAAAGCCCCTGCGATGAGCCAGGTACACGGTTCCGGGGCTGCTGCAGTCGGGGTCTACAAGGAAGCAGACTTAATACAGGACACACGTCATTTCTAGGATTATTTTATAATGTTCCCCCAAAAGGCCAGGTGCAGAGGAGCGCAAGAGGCCTATCTGTGTGCTGCAGACCCGCAGAACCCAGCCGAGGCCCGGGCTTCCACAGCAGGGTTCCCCACGCGTCCAGCCGGCGCCTGGAGCCCGTGACAAAGTCTCGCGTGAGTCTGGATCAAGGATCTGCACCGGGAAGGCGCAAGGGCCGTGGTGGACGCCAGAAAGCCTGCGCGGGCGGGGTTAAGAATCTACTCCGGAGCCAGGAAGGGCGCTCACAGGAAAGATCCGGCGTCCCCAGAAGGGAAGCGCCCCCTCCAGGACACTGAGGCCCCGCGCTCCTCCGCGGATGAGAACAGCCGAGGTCAAGCCAGGAAAACCAGCCGTGGTGAGCTTCTGCTAGAAAACCAAGAGCACACCATCTTCCTCTCCGGTTCTCTTTACGCCACTGGTAACAGTCCTTACGTGGGTCTCCCACGCCCGGAAGCACACTGGCTCGGTTCTGCTGGGTGTTCTAAACCGACCCACAGTTAATCCACCACGCTAGCACCTTCGGAACTCGGGCCTGGCAGGGTTAACCTCGTCACCTTCAAATTGGCCTGCTGTAGCGCACCCGGACTGATTCTCCCCCTTCCCTGTCTCTTCCTGAGTCCCTCGGTCCTGTTCCCTGGCTCGGTTCCCAAGTAAACCACCTGCACGTAAGCCTTTGTGCCGGCTTTGGACCTGGTTAAGGCGCTTGGAAAGCAGCCTCAGCAAACTAAGAGGTCGATGTTCTCTAACACAGGTGGGGTCACGCAAGGTATTTTGAAGAGGTGCAGCAGTCAACCTAGGGCTCTGGGGCCTCCGGCGGTGACCTTCAGCAACCGTCACAGCGCCCCCTCCTGACATTCTTAAGGCAAAGCGTCTTGTCGGCAAATGAGCTTCAGTCTGTCCCTGAACCGCAGCACCTCGGTCTGCTTCTTCAAGGAAGCTCTCTCAAGGAGTCTCAGGGAAAGCCATGCTTTTTGAAAGGTGTTTTCTGAGGTGGAACTCAACTGTAACATTCTAAAACATGTAAATGGATTAGAACTGGAAATAGACGTGGAAGGAAAAAGGGTTTCCTGAGGAAAGTCATCCATTTGCAAGAAGGAGATGATATCTAAAGCCAGAGGATTCTGGTCCGAGGTTGTCACCTTCTACTCTGTCTCTGAAGTTACACTGTGAGAAATTTCACACAGTAAGATCTTTCACTCCACAGCGGGTCTAAACAAGAAGACAAAAGCAGGGCCGGAGGGTTAGCTCAGTGTTTCCGGCGCCTGCCTCGCAAGCGCAAGGTCCTGAGTTCGATCCCCGGTGACCACATACAATGCTGGGTGTGGAGACTCACGCCCACCATCAATCAACACCGCATACCATAATGCCGGACGTGGTGGCTCACGCCTGTAATCCCAGCACTTGGGAGGCAGAGACAGGAGGATTGCT
>PVIC010024944.1:0-25652 GCA_004025085.1 Thryonomys swinderianus
CCCCCCTCACACGTGGCACCTTTCCTTCCTCTCCCATAGACAGGGATCGGACAGCCGTCCTCTACACTGCACGGGCAGTTTCTCAGCCTCTGCAATCTGAATGAAGATGCGCCTCTCGAGACCGGAAATCAACATCTGGTCCCAAGAATCCAGCTTCAACGCAGAAACCCTGGGGTCCCGAGCGAGCCCAGCACCTTCTGCCCCAGGAGGAAGACTGTGCAGTTTGTAAACTGCCTTCCTGGCCTTCGCGGGTGGGGCCGGTGAAATCAATGGTTCCTCCCCAAAGGCTAACCAGGTGACAAGCAGCCCACTCGCCCCTGGAGTTAGAGGGGTCCCCTGCGGTTCCCAGACTTGTCCCTGAGGAGGAAGAAGATGTGGCAAGTTGCTTTTGCTTTGCCTTCAATCCAGAGGACCTCGGAACAGCCCTTGCAGAGGAGCCCAGGCCTCGGATCGCTGGCTGGGTCTGCGCTCCTCGCCTAGAGAGCGGCAGGCCAAGGGAAGGGAAGGTGGAGCTGTGAACGGCACCGTCTGAAGTTCCTGTCGCCCGGGCCATGCCTGCTGGGCAGCGGAGCTGTCATCCCACCCAAGCCCAGCCACGGGGTGGGGAGAGGGGACGCGCGCCCCAGCAGGGTGCTCCGAGGGAGAGCTGGCTCGGGGAGGACGCGGCGAGTCGGGCCTGGACGGGGCAAGTTGGAGAACTTCAAAATGTGACTCATTCTTTCTCCAAAATTCCTCTTTTCCCCCTTATTTAATCCCCCCCCATAAAAACGTGTGATTTTATATGCTTTTTCTCTGCATGTGTTAAACAAATTGCACAGCTGAATAGCTGTTCTTAAAACCTGGACATTCACCAAAAAGAAGTTTGCCAGCACAGACAATTAAGCTTTCTTCTTTGCACAATGGAGTGACTGACTGGCACATTTGAAATGCGGGCGTGTTTTTTTATTCCACTCTTCATCCTTCAAGCTGATAAACAGCAACAATGGGAAACAGCTGGGACAGGAAAACATTTGAGTTTGTATTTTCAAAGCAAGCAAGAAAGAAACCCGTCAGTGTGGGCCAGATCCCGTCTTCCGCCTGAGGGCGAGCCGGCATTTGGGGAGGGAAAAATACTATACATATTTCTAATCAAACATTACATATTTATTAATGTGCAGCTGGTGCATTGTATTCCGAGAGCTGGTGGGGGGGCGCCGCTCCCTCCACCCCCGCGCCACCCGCCTTGTTTCTGTACTGTGTCTTGTCTGTCTGGCAGGCGGGCATTGTTCTGTAACTGACATTACTTTGTAAGAATCCAGAGCTGCACACATTTAATAGGAGTCATCGAGACAATCGCTCTCTGGGAGGTTTCGGGCTCTGTGACGTAGGTGCCACCTGGGCCTCGTTTCTGCTGGGGGGCGGGAGTGGGCGGGGCGGGCCCTGGAGGTATTTTTAGGCAGGTGCCTCCGGGATGCTGTCCATGGGGAAGCCCGCAGCCCCTTCGCCGGTCCCCATCGCGTCGCCCCTCTGCGGAGGCCGCCGCTCCTGCCCACGTAGGCTTTCTGAACGTGGGAGCGAATTTATTTTGATGCTTACTGAGATTACACTTGCCGTGCATTTCATTGGGAGCAGGGGTTGGATCTGTTCATTAGGTGGGGAGGCTCACCTTGTCAATTTCCATCGCGCCCGGCTCCAGCGATCACTTTATCATCATTTGTCAGCAGCCGCGACAGGTTTTACTCAGCTCTGATTCCTCCCGGGCCCCGCTGTCATAACTTCATTGGCTTTATGGAAGCAGCTGAGTTCCCTTAGGTAATTGTCTAATAGATCTACTTTGCCTTAATATCGGTAATGTGTTAAATGTAGGAGAACGCGGAAGAGGTGAAAACGCAGAACGCCAGACATGCCTGTCCCAGCCCCAGCCCCAGCCTAAACCGGCGACCTCATCCATCTTTGGGAATCCCATTACACTGTGTGAGGAGGGATGCGTCTCGCAGAGCCCTGAAAAACCACAGCGGAGACTTCAGCCTCTGTCCGGTCCTATGGTCTGCAGAATTTAGCACGGGAGGGTGTAAAGGGGTCTGGCTCAGGGGTAGGGTGCACTTGGCTCGTGAGGTCTCTTGGGGCCATCGCTCTCCGTGGGGTGACTAGATTCCTACAGACCCTGGGGTGTACCCTGGGCCAGGCAGCAGCAGGAATGCAGGAGGGCTGGGTGAGGAGTACGGCGACAGAGGCCACCGGCCTCTCTGCAGGGGCAGCCGCCACTCACCAGCAGCCACGTGTTGCCTTGGCCGAATCCTGGCCAGGGAGAACCAACGGTTTAGAGTTTTTAAAAGAGAGACTAGAGTTCTGAATTTTATAGTAACTGTTTTAATGTTCAGTGCTGGCGCTGAATAAAAGAACGTTGTTGATAAAACAGAGTGTCGTTGATTGATGGTGATGACTAGTGATAGCTGACACTTGTGAGTGCGTCTGAAGTACCATGTTCCTGCTGGTTTCTTTTTCACAACAAAGCTGGAAGACAGGCAGGACATTTGGCCTGCTTTCTGTGTGAGGAAATGGAAGCCCAGGTGGGAATGCGCCAAGGTCACATCTTTTTTTTTTTTTGAGACAGGGTCTCACTTTGTAGTTCAGGCTGGCCCTGAGCTCACAATGTAGCCCAGACAATCCTCAAACTCTGTAATCCTCCTGCCTCTGCCTCCTGACTGCTGGGATTACAGGCGTGAGCCACCACGCCCAGCCTGTTGTACTGCTCAGAGAATTGGCTTCTGGGACCCAGAGACCCACTGATGAGGATCTTTGGGCCTGTGTGGGACATAAAGCTCTTGTCTGAAGGTAGATTTCCTAGCAAAGGCCAGTGTGTTTAAAGGTACTACTTAAGAAGAACAACAACAATCTCTACTGTCCTGAACACTGCACCCGTTTTCTGGAATTTCCCACTTCTCTATTTCTCTGGCCTTCAAAAGTGGCTTTTTCCTAAGGAGTAGGTAGTAACCAGGGTCATTACCGCGTCCTAGGGCAGAGAGGAAGGCACTGACGCGGGGTTTCCTGGACTTGTCACAGCTACCTTCCTTCGTGGCCTCTGATTTGCTGAACTGAGTGGAAACCCCATCACCTGTTCCTCTTTCCCTGACTCAGCCCTCTGCTCTCCTGACTGCACATTAGCCCAGAATCGACCAGGGATTTAATTAAACACCTGTGGGATTCATGTTTGGTGAATTAAAAATTTGAGTAGAGGGCATTTGGGAAAGATTCCTCTCTCTGGCCACTGACTGTATCTGATTATTTCTGTTGTGATATGATTTGCATGTATTTTCAGAGATCAATGTAGTATTTACATGGACTGACCGAAGTCTCAGCATATACTGGTACACAGGCAGCGCCTACATGGGACCCGACATACAAGTGTACACCTATGTGGTTAGATGTGTGCAGTATACCATATACATGCACAGACTTGTAGCACACACTGGCCACCATACCTTTTCGATGCACATAGTACATGTGTCTCAATCTCATGTCCCACACACATGCTCACCTGTGACCTCACACACATGTAAACACTTGCTGTGGTTTGGGTACAGCAGCAGGGTACGGGTTTTGTGGTTGTACCCTGAGTGGCCCTGGATCCTGTCTCCGGCTCAGAAGGGATGGATGGTTTTTCTCACCCTCATGGAAGAGTAAGACGGGCAGCTGCCCCTGTTCCTCCCTGATCAGGGTCCGTGAGTGCCGCAGTGGCTGCTGGACACCTGGACGTCTAGTGTCTCCAGGAGAGGTGGGTGGTGTCCACCGGTCCGTGTGACTACTCCCGGAGGGACCCTGCGGTGTGCAGATTGCCCACCATGGAAGAAAGACCTGTCCCGATTGTGAGTGACCGGCAAAGGGAAGCAGGGTGTTCTGGGCTGCGATATGGGTAATCGCGAGTGTCCAGTGCATGGGCCGTGCCGTGGCTACAGAGAAACGTGTGCAGGCCACGACTGGACAGTCTGGGAGGGAGGGCCGATCTCTGTGCACCAGTGGCAGGGACGGAGGCAGTCCAGGGTCCCTGTAAGCCTGGACTCAGGGGCAGGAGCAGCCTCGAGCTGTGTGCCCTCCAGGATGGGAGACCTGATAGCTTCTGGGGACGCCAAGGGAGGGCAGAGCTTAGGAGATTGGGGGCCATTAACCTTTCACCCGGATGGGCACTTCATTCCAGGGGCTTGTGTATGTCCTGTCCTTCTGCTAAGAAATGGCAGCTTCGCAGGCAAGGGCAGCTGAGGCTGGCCACTAGGATCCAGGCAGTAGACGGGGGGGGGGGGGGGGCACAGGAGATCCTGCCTCTCACACCCCCTTCAAGGAGAGATGGAAGGAGGGGGCTCAGCGCAGAGAATAATTAACCTCAGCTACTTGGGAGGCCGAGGCCGGAATGTCACAAGTTCAAGGCCAGCCTGGGAAATGTAGCAAGACCTTGTCTCAGATGGAATATAAAAACGTCTGAGGGTGTAGCTCAGTGGTAGAGCAGCCCGGGTCTCTCCCCAGTGTGGGGGTGGGGTGGTGCGGGGACGTGGGTAACAGTCATGTGATTCTTTCAATGCCAAGTGCTTTCCACTGGTAATTTTTAAACCCGAAAACGATCGTAGATGTTTTCTTTAACATTTAAGCCCATTTCTCAGGTAACAGAACGGAAGCACAGAGAAGCGAAGTGTGTTGTGGAGCCGTATGTACATATAAAGGCCACTTTGGAGCCCAGGGCTACGCGACCTCGGAGTCCTTTCCTGTCCCCAGAGCTCCCCCCCGCAGGGCTGTCCCCCCTGGCGCCCGGGCCCCGCAGAACCTTCCACTCCTGCAGGTGCCGGAAGGCGGCGGACTCAGCTCAGAGCCCGGCCGGCTGGTTGATTTCTCCAATACTTTGTCCTGTCCGGGCAAAGCGAAGTTGGGAGACGGTCCCTGCCTGCTGTCCCCGCGTTCAAGGTCACGCAGATAGCGGTCAGCGAGGCTCCCTCGCAAACGCACAGGGGCCGGGGCGCAGATAAGGTCCGGGCCGCGCGCGGGTTGTACTTGCATTATCGCCGGCTTCCTTAAGCGCGGATGAATATGTAAATCCCCGCCGCAGCCTCTGGTTCCGCAGTCCTGGGGGCCGCCTCCTCCCGAGCAATTCCGAGGGTAAAATTGATTAATATTTGTTTTCAAAATGACACGTGGTGATGTATGGGCCCTTTTACAACTTAAATTAATACTTTAAAGAGATGAATGGTCTCTACAGAGGGTGTTAAAGTTCAAGCCCAGGGAATTTGCATATTTATATTATAGCCAACTGATAGTAATTGTGGGAACGGTCTGTAATGCTGTTCGTTTGTCATTTTCAGCGGGGTTGCTTCTGCCGGGGACCTCATTAAGTCCCCGAGCCTCAGCCCCTCCGCCTGCCCGGGGACTCGGGCTGCGGAGGGCTTGGGCCTGCGGTCAGGGCACAGCCCCCTCTCGGGGGCCTGGAGGCTGAACCCCGCCTTGGCCTGGCCCGGGAAGCTGGTCCTGGTCTTCGGCACCCTCTGTCCTTGACGGAGGGCTGCTCCCAGGTTAATTCTTGGAAACTCCTGTAGCGGCGGAACTGGCTTGAGAGCCGCTGGCTGAGTCCCGGATGCCCGGCAGCGGGGGTGGGGGGGTGGGGGGGGTGGGGGGTGCGGGGGGGGGGTCCGCGGCGGGGGAGGCGAGCAGGCGCCTCCTCCTCTCCGCATCAGGCAGGGCTGTGTGAAACCTGTCAGGCCGCGGCATCCTCTGTCCGAGCTCTTCCTGGTCTCCCGCTTGCTCTTTGGAGTAAAGCCCCAGCTTCTTGCCGTGGTCCAGAAGGCCCTGTGTGGGTGTGGCCCCTCGGCCTGCCTTGCTCCCTGCCCTGCTGCATGCACACCAGCTTCCTCACTGTCTCCAGGATCCTGCTTCTGCCCCAGGGCCTTTACACGTACTGCCTCCCCCTGAGGAACCCCCAATTTCTCCCAGCATAGCCCAGACCCCCTTCTCATTTTCCCCCTTACCAGCCCCTGGCACTGCCCGCATCTCAGGGCTCTTCCTGCTCGGCTTCCTCTCCGTGGCCCTCTCCCCTGTAACGTGGGACCTATTTCTATCTTGTTTGTGGTTCGCCTCCCCCCGTGGAAGATAAGCTTCAGGAGGGCGGGACTTTGACCCCCACTGGGAGCCACCTGGAGTGGAGCAGCCACTGGGTTGGCGCTGAATGAATAAGTGAATTGTTAATGAATGAATGAAGGAGGGCTCAGCAGGGACTGCATGGTGGCCAGGGTGTGCCAGGGAGGAGGCTGGCAGGCAGCTGGCTTCAAGAGTGTGTGGCTTGAGCAAGGTCCCCGCTTAGCAGGGCTCTGTGTGCTCAGTGAACCCTCTGGTGCGCAGTCTTAAAAAACCGTAGACTGTATTTTTAGAGCAATTCACGGCAAATGTCACAACAAAACTGAGCAGAAGTTTCTGCTGTTTCCCATGCACCCCCAGGCCGCACCCCCAGTACCAACACCCACCACTGGAGTGGCACCTGGGTTACAGCTGAGCCTACACTGATACCCTTGGCACCTGGTCCACAGTTTGTGTTGGGTTCGTTCTGGCTGCCGTACATTCTGTGGGCCTGAACAAATTTATAAGCACATGTGTTCACACTGGCACAATGGTTTCACTGCTCTCTACATCCTCTGTGCCCGCCCATTCATCCCTCCTACCCAACCATGGCAACCATGGGACCTTTTACTCTCCCCATACTTCAGTCTTTCCCAGCACATCACATCATACAGTACGTGGCCTTTTCAGATTGGCTCCCAGCACTTAGTAATTGTGTTTAAGGTTCTTCCAGACTCTTCTTTTTAGTGCTGGATAATGCCCACTGGGTGGATGTACCACAGTTAATTTACCTACTCACCTATAGAAGGACTTCTTGGTGGCTTCCAAGTTTTGGCAGTTATGAGTAAACCTTCCCAAACCTTATGTGTAGGTTTTTGGAAACACAAAGTGTTCACCTCTTGGGTAATCATCAAGCAGTCAACTGTTCAATCTTAGGGTTGAATATGTTAGTTTTATCTAAGTCTGCTAAGCTGATCCCGGCTGCCTGGACCACCTTGCATTACCATCAGGAGTAAACCACATCCTTGCCAGCATTTGGTGGTGTCACGTTGTGGATTTGGGGCATTATAATAGGTATTCAGTGGTATCTCATTGTGGCTTCAATTAATATTTCCCCGGAGACGTAAGAATGCATCTTTTCATATTCTCACTTGTCATCTGTGTATCTTCTCTGATGAAGTGTCTATATTAAACTCTATGGTCCGTTTTCATTAATTAGTTAATTCATTAATTATTTACAGTGTTGGGGACTGAATCCAGGGCTGAATGTCTGCTAGGTAAATGCTGTATCAAACGAGCCTCTGTCTCCTTTTTAAATGAGATTGTTCATTTCTTATCACTGGATTTTAAGAGTTCTTTATAATTTCAAACACTGCCGTTTTTGTGCATATTGTCTGTAGTTGGTGGTTTGTGCTCATTCTCTTGACAAATTTCTTTAAATTTTTAACAATCTTGGGATAAGGAACTCTGTATTTTCATTTTGCACAGAGCCCCACAAATTATGTAGCCATGCTTGTTATCAGGATTAGCAGAGAGTAATATTCTAGAAGCAGGCTAAGCATTGGTCTGGACAGAGACTTTGCAGGTGTTTCTAGCTAGTGCTGCTATCAGCAATGGCACTGCCTTCTAAGTGTCTGGGGGGACAGAGAGCTCCCCTTTAACAACCTCTGGACATGAGGAGCCTGCTCTGTGGTGAAAACAGTTTTTGAAAATTTCTCACGGGTACAGGCCCCACAGCCTCATGCTTTTAGGCACACATGTACCGACAGGGGCCTGGGTATCTGGTTTTTGGTACATTTATAACAAAATTGGCTCTAGTTCTCTACTCCTCCCTATCACCAAGGTGCGATTTCTAGCTTTTCCCAGCAAGGAGTGGAATCTAATCATTTCTCCACCTCTAGAACTTGCGAGTTGCCTGGGCCAATGGAATGTGGTAGAAATGACTTGGACCTGTTGTGAGCTCTCTCCTTCCGGAGTTTCACACCAACACGCGAGCAAGCCTGGGCTGGGAAGCTGGAGGATGAGCAGCCACATGGAGCAGAGGAGCATCGCCAGGTTGGTCCGGCTGCGGTCTGAGGGAGACCAGGAGAGAGCAGCAAGGCCATCAGCTGTTATGTGGCTGGCCTCAGACGGATCATGGAGGCTCCTGTGTCCGGGTTCAGTTAGAACTGCCTATCTGACCTGTAGTTTTGCAAACATTAATAAATGTTTGTTAGATACACCATGGAATCCAGGATAGTTTGATATAAAACATTATTGTGGCAATAAATGGCACATGACCCAAACTTGACTAGGTAACTAGACATGAGCAAATGGCCATATCCATCCTCAGCCATCTTGGGGCCAGAGGAGGAGAGGGATCTGGCTTGTGGCCGCGCTTGGTTGTCCAGTAAATCAGACCCAGGGCAAGTAAGTAGGGTACATGTGCTGTCGGCCCTGTCCTGCCTGCCTGGCGTCCTCAGGAGAGGAGGAAGCCTCGATGTTCACTCAGGCGAGGGCGCGGAGGTAGGTTTCCATCTCTCTTTGAGACTTTAAGAGGGTGGAAAAGAGCCTCAAGTTTGAGTAAACTGGTAGGAGGTGGGGGGGAGAAAGCCGGGAGGAAGGTGACTTGCCAAGGGCCACTTCCTGGAGGAAGGACTGACTATGAGAAGGGACAAGGTCCAAGTTGGGTGGCTGCCCAGTCCACTTTCAGGCTGATTTGAACAGAGTGGGCCGACGCTCAAAGGGGAGGCTGGTAGGTGAGGACTTCCCTGTCCCCCGGGTCTCTCCCCAATCTCTGCACACACCTGAGCCGGACAGAAAGCAGATGACACTTTCTGTTTAAAATCTTTCTGAGTGGGAGGAAATTTTAAGTTGATACCAAATGGAAAAAATAGAACATTCAGTGTCTATAGATTCATTGTCAGTGTTTAGCTATATTTGTTCTCTCTTTTTTCCTCCCCCCGCCTCTCTCTCATATATGATTCTTATGATAACTGAGAGGAGGGACAGATACCACACACTTAAGGAAGTGTGTGAGAGCAGGTGTGTTTCCTCACCTATCAGAACACAACGATCCAGTTAGGGAAGTTGTGTTGTTAACAGTGGAAAATGTGGCCACCTTCCAAGCGGGAAGGTTGGCACAAGGTCAGTGCTGTTATCCAATACAGTGTCCATATACAGATACTTCCCTCCAAAATACTGTACTCTCCTGAGACTCAGGGTTGCATCTACACGCCACACCTCATTTAGTCTTTTTTTTTTTTTTTTTTTGAGACAGGGTCTCGCTTTGTAGTTCAGGCTGGCTCTGAGCTCACTATGGAGCCCAGGAAAGCCTCGAACTCAGCAACCCTCCTGTCTCTGCCTCCCGAGTGCTGGGATTACAGGCGTGAGCCACCACACCCGGCATGTTCATTTAGTCTGTTTTTATCTGGAGCAGTGCTTTTGTTTCTAGGTTAGCCTGGGTAGTGGCACTGTAAGACTTGTTTCCATTTGGATTTGCCTGACAGTCCCCCAGCATTATATTCAGATGTGCAGATTAGATTTGTGATATCATGTGAGAGCATCCTTTATGACTGTGAGTGTGTAGTGACCAACTTGAACATCATCTTTCCAGAGCACCGTCCTGTCCCAAGGCCAAGAAGGCTTTCTTCTTCTGCATCCATGTCATGGGATGATGCAGTGATGAGACCAGGTCCTGGCACCATAGTCCTCAGCTCGCTCTGTGGCCTTGGATATGACAGGTAACACTGGGTACATTTGACCTCGCTTTCCTCAACTGTAGGATAAGGATAATAACCCCTACCTGCCCTCAGAGTTGATATCTGGATTAAAATAAACTAATTTATGTAATGGATTTGCATGGTACCTGAAATAGTAGGTGTTTCTGGCTGTTTATGTTAATGCAGATTTCTAAATGTTTCTGTCTCCCTGCCTTGTGGAAGCATTTCCTGTCTTTTTCCTCTTACTCTTTTTTTTTTTAGACAGGGTCTCGCTTTGTAGTTCAGGCTGGGTCTGAGCTCACTATGTAGCCCAGGCAAGCCTCGAACTCAGCAATCTTCCTGCCTCTGCTCCCAAGTGCTGGGATTACAGGCGTGAGCCACCACGCCCGGCACCGTGGTATGTGGTACTGATTGCTGGTGGGTGTGAGTCACCATGCTCAGCATTGTATGTGGTTACCAGGGATTGAACTCAGAACTCTGTGCTTGCAAGGCAGGAGCAGAACCACTGAGCTAAATCTCTGGCCCCATTTTTTCCTCTTATTTTTGAAACTAGGGCCTAGAAGTATTGAGCCTGGAAAAAAATTGTCAAACCTATGGCTGCCAATTCCTAGAACAAATTATTTAGTTGTAAGACTAAGCCTCTCTCTGGGCAGAGGAGAAGGTACTTTCTTTCTAGCAGAATGACCAGCAACTTTTGAAATAGTTGTTTCACTTGCCTAAGTCTTTAAACAACTCTAATAAGCAAAGCCACCTCTTTCCTTTCCTCCTTGTCATCCTCCCATGCTGTCTGCAACAAACAGCAGGATAAGCAAGAAATAAACCTTGGGTGTTTTAGGCTGCAGAGATTATGGGTTTGTTTGTTACTGCATCAGAACTTGGTGTATGCTGTCTGATAAATGGCACATGAATGCTAGAGCTTATTACTACCATCATTAGTATTTTCATTGTAATTTCTTGTGTGCATTTCACCCAGAGCCTTCTTTCGCAGTGCTAAAGATGGAACCCAAAGCTTTGTGCACACAATTACGTGTTCTGCAGCTGAGCTATACCCCTGACCCTTCCCCAAATCCTTTCTACTGTGTTGTGATGATCTGTTCAGGTTTCACCTTCCTCAGTCACAGTCTTTGTACCTATTTGTCACTGTGGTCTGAAAGTCCCAGCTCGGTGCTATTCACGTTATGGTCAGTGCTCAGTAAGTGATTATCTAAATGCCACTGGAGAAAGCTGAGTTGTAAGCCTCCCTAAAGGGTTTTACTTTGACCTCAGCATTTGTAATTGCACAAGCAATGTTGTAGCACCAACTATAAAAATAAAAGAGAAAAAAGCCATTTGCAATCCTTCTAAGCTTAAAGACTTACCCATGTGCTCTCTCGTCTGTCTCTGTGAATGGTATTATAGTGGTGCTTACAGCCAGATAGAATTTTGTGTTCTTTTTTTTTTCCCCTCCACTTAAAATACTATCAGGAGGACACATTTCCATCAAATACATGAGATCTTTATTTTAGAGCCTGCACTTATTCCATGCAGTGTCTTTGATTTTTTTTTTTTTTTTTGAGACAGGGTCTCGCTTTGTAGTTCAGGCTGGCTCTGAGCTCACTATGTAGTCCAGGCAAGCCTTGAACTCAGCAATCCTCCTGTCTCTGCTTCCCGAGTGCTGGGATTACAGGCGTAAGCCACCACGCCCAGCACTGTGGTATGTGGTGCTGATTGCTGGTTGATTGCTGGTGGACGTGAGTCTCCACGCCCAGCATTGTATGTGGTTACCAGGATCAAACTCGGGACCTTGCGCTTGTGAGGCAGGAGCCTGAACCACTGAGCTAATCCTCCGGCCTGCAGTGTCTTTGATTTTTGAACATTTATATATTTTCCAATTCTTTATTGTTTCAACCATGGGCCTCTTTGTTTTCAGGGTAACGCCTCTTATTGCAAGCTCTCGGGGAAGGTGGTCTCTCAAGACCCCCTGAGGCCTCCCCATTTTGGATACAGGATTCTAACATTTTATGTTGACCTTCTTCCACCCCTTCTGAAACTGCGGGCCATCCTCCTCATTCTCCCCACCCCCAATATTAGCAGTCGATGTTTTCCCGTTGGGACACTTTGTCATGGAGCAGCAAGCTTCTGTCTTTCCAGGAGCCTGGTCCTGTTTCTATAAGCAAATATGGAACATCCAGACCGTGTGTACCGGGGATGCTGGCGGCTCTTTCTGCTCCCTCCCGCTGAGGCCTCCATCCCCAGTCACGAGACAAATGGGCCACTTTGGGGCTGCAGCAGAAGGCAGCGTGTGGCGTGTGCAGCAGGCGGTGGAGGAAGGGCCACAGGCTCTTACCTGTGCTCCTCCCCCACTGGGGAGCACCCTAGGCTTAGGGCTGTGCGCTTCCAGCTGTGTCTCCAGCGCCCAGCTCAGGCCCCGGCCCAGAGCGGGTGGCTCCGTGACTGCTGGTCCAGGGAGTCATTCATGACAGGGGGCTTCCGTCTGCCCTGGGCTGTGTCAGGTGGAGTTTGTGGGGCGGAGAAAGAGATTTTCAGTAGAGCCTCATTCACCCACAGGAGGGATGCACGGTGTGTGTGTGTGTGTGTGTGTGTGTGTGTGTGTGTCTTGGTTCCATGTCCCGCTTGGGGCTGCGGAGACAGGCCTCCCATTCATTTGTTCAACAGATATCCTCAGGCGGCTAATATGCACCTTCGTGCTGAGCAAGAGGGAGCTGAGCAAGCTGGTGTCCTCCGGGGATGGACAGTAATGCCAGCCACGGCACGGACGGCCTGCAGTGTGTTACATGGTGCCAAGAGGGGTGGGAGAGGCAGGACAGGTGGCTGTCACACTCCAGGCCCTTGGCCCGGGCTTACTTGTATTTTCGTTTGTAAAAAAGTTAGGGAAGACACGAGTACATGTGCGGTGTAAAGGTTCGTGGAGTTCAGGGGTAGCAGGGAGACGGCCCGAGGGGAGGCGCGTGCGTGTCTCTCCTCTTCGGCCCCTCCCTCCACAGACGGCTGCGCAAGCACATCTGCGAACTGAGGCTTCTCTTCCAACACAGCAAAGATACTGAATGCATTACTCTCACTTTTTTCCACTCACGAGTTCGGGGACCTCCTGTCCCCATCAGGATGTGCAGACCCGCTGTGCTCTTGGGAAGTACCGCAGAGATCTCAAGCCAGGGGTTCAACCAGTGTGCCTTCCAGTCTGTTCCAGACCATCGTGACTGCGGGAGGCGAGGGCCGCAGAGGACCCGCGTGGCGTGCCTGGGAGGTGTCTTTTTAATGACGCCGTATGGCCGAGATGATCCGTCCATTCATTCATTCACCTTCGCAAGGGCATCTGTTTATTAAATCTGGTGGCCTGTCACGGTGGACCATTGTGACAAGCCCATATATATTCTTAGGAACCGGTGCCTCTAGTTTCAGGAGATACAGCTCCTAAGATAACATGTCTAGCTCATTTCTGCAGTGTCAGTTCAAACAGCGGACGTCGGAAATGCTTCCCTCCCCACCTACGTGGGGCAGAAGCGCTCACTTCCCCACCTTTTCCGGGCAGAAGCCATTCGTTTCCCGCTTTTGCTGCTTCCTATTTTGCAGTCTGATGTGCTCTTCTGTGACTTTCTCACTCATATCATTATTCATAATCCTCAATCTATAATGGCTCATTCATATATTATAAATTTTAATCTTCCATTCTTTTTTTTTTTGAGACAGGGTCTCACTTTGTAGTTCAGGCTGGCTCTGAGCTTACTATGTAGCCCAGGCAAGCCTCGAACTCAGCATTTCTCCTGTCTCTGCCTCCCGGGTGCTGGGCTGACAGGCGTGAGCCACCACGCCTGGCTAATCTTCCATTCTTTACATTGCAAGTGTTTTCTTAAGCCTATCATTTGTCTCCATTGACTTTATTTGAAGCCTTATAGTCTTTAATTTTTATATCACCTAAAGTTTCTATATTATAAAAATTGCTTTTGCTTTATAATTTTGGAACTTAACTAATTCTTTTTTTTTTTTTTCTTTTCATACTGGGGATTAAACGCAGGGCCTTCAGACTCAGTTATGTCTCCAACTTTTTTAATTTGTATTTTTTTTTTTTTTTGAGGGATTTTCTCCCTAAGTCTTTAAGTTGCCAGGGTCGGCTCAGACTTCTGATTCTCCCGCCTCAGCCTCTCGGAGTATAGAGATGACAGCTGTGTACCACCCTGTGTGGCTCATTTGTCCTAGGAGTGATTAAAAATCCAATGGAATAGTACAGTGGTACTTTGGGGTCTTGAATGTTTTTGTTTTTTGGTTTGCAAACAGAAGCGTTTGGCAGAATTTTGTTTTTCTTTGCAAACTCGGCATCAGATGACGAACATGCTTCCACATGAACACCAGCGTGGGCATCTTCTCCAGAACCGTGGAATGAATTGAATTCATGAACTGAGGCACCGCTGTACCCCGCGGAGTCTGTCGTGATGTTGTGTCTGCCGTAGTTCATCCGCGTTGGTGTGTCGGGTGTGAGCTCACTTACCCAGGCCTTACTGTGTATCGGGCTCCGCGGACGTGAGCAGCACACGTTTGAGTTCTCTGATTCTTCAGAATACTCTATGCTGTGGATGCTGTCATTTCCAATTAGTAGACAAAAACGCCTGAGGCACAGAGGGGTTAAGTAACTTTCCCAAGATTGCAAAGCAGGCTCGTGGTGGAGCTGGCCTCAACCTCACCCCTCCCGCTGCAGAGCCTGTGTGCACAGCCGCGGGCATTTAGCTGTGGGGGAGGGTTGGAGGCCGTGCACCGAGGCCCCAGGCGTTGGCTGAAGCAGTGCTGTTGATGAGGTGGTCGGAGGGACTGCTGAGGGGCGAGCTGTGCTGGTAGAGGCGCTCTTCCACTGGCGTCCACTGCCCGACAAGGGACAGCTCTTCTTTATGAGGACAAGGTAGAGGTGTTGTTGGGGCACCCCACTGGAGACAGAGGCTTGGCTGTACCTACCAGCTTGGGGCTGTCCACTTGACTGGGCTGCGTGGCGGTAGCCAGATGTTTGATGAGACATTATTCAGGGTGTGGCTGGACCGCATTAGCATCTGCACTGGCGGGTTGCTCCCTAATGTGGGCGGGCCTTGTCTAATCAGTTGAAGGCCTGGGGTCTGAACAGAACAAAAGACACAGCTCTAACCCTTACCTGACCCTAGCACTCTCCAGGGAAAGGGGATTCTCCAGCAAGGTGTCCACGGCGTTCATCTGCACCAGTGGCTCTTTTGGGCCCCTGGCCTGTGGCTTCCCACAGCGGGTTAGGGCTCGCTGGTCTCCATCGCTGTGTGAAGCAATTCCTTATAATAAATTGCTTTCTCTCCACATGCACATTAATGTTGGCGTAATTAGCCACTCTCTGAGGAGTGCATCGATGTCATCTTGTGGGACCATGGTTCTACATGTGGTCTGACACTGCCTGAAACACACACACACACACACACACACACACACTCTCTCTCTCTCTCTCTCTCTCTCTCTCTCTCTCTCTCTCTCTCTCTCTCTCTCTTCACTTTGTCTCTGACTGCATTGCAGCAAATGCCTCCAGTATTTGATGATGTCCCAGGGGGCAGGCTGGAGTTCTGAGGGGAAGAACAGCTTCTGTTCCCCCAGGGCTAAGCCCGTCTCCTGGTGGCAGCGGGAGAGCCGTGAACGTTGTAGAGGATTTGCAGGAGGCGAGAAGGGGTCTGGCCCACCCTGGGGGGCAGGCGGGAGCAGTTGGGTTGTCTTGAGGACGTGGGTCTGAGGGCGGAAGGTGGGGCTCTGGGCAGAGCTCTCCAGTCCCTGCTGCTGTGGACAGTGAGATGGGCATCTCCACCTTCAGCCCTCAGCTCGTCACACAGCAGGGAGACGTGTAGGACCAGGACAGAGAAGGGACAGGACCGTTACATTCCCGGAGGGAGAAACCCTTGCAGGCCTGCCTGGCTGCTTTTCTTAGAGCGAGAATCTCACGCCACCTCGCTGAGGTACGTGTTGCTGCCACCATTTAAAAATATGCCTTTGCTTTTGTTACTATCGCAAATTTAATGCTTGTTCTGTGTACAGTAACTAAAGGACATATACATATAGAAAATCAAAAGTGGCTCCTGCCTCCCATTCTGTGCTGCACCTTTGATGCCTGATGCACCTTTTTAAGATTTCTGTAGTAGATGCAAAATATACATGTACAAATAAGGCCATAAAATAGACCATTTTGTCCATCAGCATCCTCTGTCTCCAGAACGTTTTCATCTTGCCCAGGTGAAACTCTCTACCTATTAGATAAGCTTTAATAACTTCTCTTTTCTCCTCCTCCCCCCAGGCCCTGGCAGTCACCATTCGACTTTCTGTCTCTATGAATTGGACCCATCTTTTTATCTTCTATAAATGGAATCAATGATATTTGTTCCTTTGTAGTTGGCTTATTTAACCCAGCATAATGTCTTCAGAGTTCATACATATTGTTGCATGTGTCGGAATTTCATTGCTTTTAAAATCTGAGTCACGTTGACTTGTATGGATATGCTACATCTTAAAAAATCCATTCATCTATCGATGGACATGTGGATTGTTTCCACCTTTTTAGTATTGAAAATAATGCTGCAATGAATGTAGGTGCATAAAAGTCCCTTTGAGTCCCAGGTTCTTTTGGGTGTGTCCCTAGAAGTGGAACCAATGAATTGCGTGGTAATTCTGTGCAATATTTTTGGAACCTACACACCATGCTGCATAGGAGGCAATAAACCATTTCTTAGCAATGTATGGTGGTTAAGGTTCCTCCACCCTTTATCATTTTCTGTCTTGTTGCTAATATTTTTTATTGGATAATAGCTACGTTAAGAGATGTGATGTGTGGGCTGGAGATTTAGTTCAGTGGTTCCGGCACCTGCCTCACAAACACAAGGTCCTGAGTTCAATCCTGGTAACCACATACAATAATGTTGGGCGTGGTGACTCACGCCCACCAGCAATCAGTACCACATACCACAGTGCTGGGCGTGGTGGCTCACGCCTGTCATCCCAGCACTCGGGATGGAGAGGCAGGAGGATTGCTGAGTTCCAGGCTTGCCTGGGCTACATAGTGAGCTCAGGGTCAGCCTGAACTACAAAGCAAGACCCTGTCTAAAAAAAGAAAAAAAAAAAGAAAAAAAAAAGAGATGTGATGTGGCCTCTCATAACAACACAGGCTTTAAAAGTTTCTTGCTGTGTGTATTACAGGTATGCAAGATGGTGTTACAGAGGCATGTGTATAGTGAAGTGGTTGTGGTGGGAGACAGTGATGTCATCACTCAGGGCTGCTCTTTGTTTCTCCTCTTGTGGCAAGAGCGGCTATAATGTATTTATTTAGTGAAACTCCTGTATGCAGCGCACAATTACTAAGTATCCTCCTCAACTCGGCCCTAAGCTGTCTTCACTAGCGGTCCTCCCTCTCTGCTATTCTGCGCCTTTGACTTGCACCTCCGCCCCACCCTTCTGTTTATACAATCGACTTTTATTTGGATCCCTTTGAAGAGCGGTCACAGGGGAATTTTTTCCTGTGTTTGGCTTATTTCACAGACCTCCAGGTCCATCTTCACCCTGGCGAATGGTAGAATCTCTTCCTGCTTTGAGGCTAAATGGTACTCATTGTGTGTGTGTGTGTGTGTATCATGGTTTGTTTAATTTACCTGTTTTTCTATGAACAGATGTAGATGGTATTTTTATATCTTGAATATTGTGAAAACATCAGGCTTTCACTTCACAAAAGTGGTATATGATATAAATGGGTCATTCATTTTTTTCTCTCTCTCAAAAATTACAGAAGCAGGAGGGTTGGAAGTTAGAGGTCAGGGTGGGCAACTCAAGAACTTATTGAGACCCTCTTTCCAAATAAAAAAAAATTAAAGGCGCTGGGGATGTAGCTCAGGGCAAAGCCCTGGGTGGCTCAATTCTCAGTACGTGAAAATAAACAGCATGGTGCCTTCTCATGGCATCCGGACAAGTCACCTCACTTACAGCTGTGACTCTTACCTTCTGGGGGATAAACTGTGGCCCGGTGAGTCAGAGACACAGACGTCCGCATGGGGAGGACTAGGAAGTCCCTGACTCAGTTGCTAGAGTTGCACGAGGTGCAAAGAAAGGGCTAAAAACCACCATTTGCTCCCAGACCCAGTGGGCCCGGAGAGAGAGTTCAGAGCAGGGAGCTTGTCTCTGCTCCGCGGTGTCCGGGCCTCGGAGGGGAGGTGGCTGTAGTTTCTCCTGAGACCCTAACAAATTCCCAGGAACCCAGAGGCCGGGAACCACGCAGATCCGTCACCGTGCAGCCCTCCCGGGCCGCAGGTCCAGTGGGTTTGGCTGTGTCTCTGCCAGGAGTCCTCCGAGGCTGAGCTGGTGGGCAGCGTCCCGGCTCCGTCAGGCTGGGGGCGGCCGGAGGTCTCGTTTCCTCTCCGGTGCGTCTCAGCTCCTAGAGGCCGCTGCCGTCCTTGGCTTGCAGCTCTGTTGTTCCTCTTTCAAAACCGGCCACAGCGGGTCCAACCCTCCCTCTCTGCAGTCGCTCTGGCCTCTTCTGGCCACATTTCTCCTCTGCTCTCATCCCTCCGAGCTCTCGGTAGCACCTGGGGACAGATCTGCTGCTGCAAAGTGCCATCTGTCACACGCTCCTAGGCAGCGGTGGCGGCAACCGCGGCGGCGTGGGGGGAGGACTTTCAGTGCTGCACGTTCTGCTCCGGAGTGTTCCCCCGCCCACCCAGTGGACTAGGGATCGAACCCAGGGCTTTGCGCTGAACTAATCACCGCACCTGGTTTTTATTCTTATTTTGGGACAGGGCTGCTCACCGCGTTGTTCTGGCTGGGCTTGAACCTGCAGTTCTCCCAAGTCGGCCTCCCCGAGCGCTGGGATCGCTGGTGTGCGCCATCATCCCTGCGTAGTTCATGTGATGCCAGTCCCCCCCCCCACACCCCGGACACGGAAGAATATACACATGCGCGCACGAGGAAACTGAGGCACAGGAGGGTACTGGAGAGGGCTCTGTTCACAGCCGGGATTGGGGGGCAGAGCTCTGGAGGAGAGCTGATGGGCATGTGGCTGGCGGAGGCGGGAGAACGGAGGACAGGACAGGAGGGCTGGGGTGAGGCAGGCGCCTGACGGCCCTCTGCCTGCACTCACTTTGGCAGGGGCAGGGCGCTCTGTGTGGAGGGCACAGGCCAAATCGAAGGCCCAGCCCAGACACCCCAAGGGGAGCAGGTACCTTGGCACAGGCTGGAGGAAGGGAGGAGTCTGCAGAGTTCAAGTAGGATTTGTAGGGTTCTGTGGGGGGCCTGGGGGACATGGCGAGTGTAGGTGCAGGGCTGGTGGCAAGAAGGGCCTTGTGCTGCCGGGACGCTCTTAGAGGAGAGGTAGCAGCATCTTCCTCTCCAAATAGTTTCTCCCCCATTGCCGCTTTCCCTGTCCAGAGGGAGGAAAGGCCCGGAGCCCTGAGCTCCCACATAGCCTGGGTTGGTTAGAAGGGCACAGGGCGCTGCTGGAAACAGGCCCGGAGACGTGGCCTTACTGGCTCTGTGCTGGCGGCCAGCGGTGGGTGCTCCCCAGGCTCTCCACGGCTCTGTCTCCCTCCGGTGTGTATCTTTGTTCCCCTCTGTCACTCCCATCCCCTTTCTCCTTATATCTCAAAGCAGCTTTGCCCAAATCTGAGCCCCTTTAGGGGTGAAGACACTGAGGCAGTGAGAATGTTGGGCCCAGGCCTCTCAGGGCCTTTGAGGAAGACTGTGCATTGAGTTCCCTGTGGCGCCTCCTGCTGGCAGGGAGAGACCATGCAACAAGTGTTCATGGGGCTGGCTGGCTGGTCAGGGTTAGTGCTGGGCTCAGTGGGTTGCCAGCTGGTCCCCCAGAAAGCTGTGTCAGGCATGGCATAGGTTTAGATTCTCTGCAGCATGTGCTGGGGCCACAGCCCTGCCACTTACTAGCTGTATGGCCTTGTACAAGTTGCTTCATTCCTCTGTACGTCCATGTCCTTATCAGCAAGCTAGGATTTAACAAAGGTTGAATGGAATGGTGTGTGTGCCAGTGCTCTGCAGGAATTCTGGCTCAGTAAAAGCTATACAAGCATTGGATTAAGTAAAAATAAAAATAATTAAGACTAAAGCCGAACCTGGAGAACAGGCTTTGAGGGCTAATCCTGTGACGGTAGGCAGGTTTCCTTCCTGAGCCTTCATGTCCTTCTCTACACAATGGGGATGTCAGGATTGAACTAAGGGAGAAAGGAGATTATGCAGCTCAGGTGCCTACAGATCGTGAGCACCTATGAAACAGGCCCATTGGGAACCCCTTCCCCCCAAGGTTGGAGGCAACAAGAGCTGCGGCTCGGGCAGTGGGTAGTGAGGGGGAGGAGTCTCGTTGCAGCACCAGGGAATGGCTGCTGGGAGCCTCCTCCTCCACTTCCTCCTCTTTCTCATCAAGGTTCCCGGCAGGTGTTGCGACCTGAGACCAGACCCTGACCACTGACCTGGCTACAGAGTCCCTCTTTCTCAGGGATGTCTGAGCTGGGAAGTGGACCTAGGATCTGTTGGGCTGTGGCTCTGACCTCCAAACTGTGAAGAGCTCCTGGGGCCCCAGCTCCCTTCTATCTGTGCTATCTGCTTTTTTTTTTTTGAGACAGGGTCTCGCTTTGTAGTTCAGGCTGGCCCTGAGCTCACTAGGGAGCCCAGGCAAGCCTCGAACTTATCCTCCCGCCTCTGCCTCCCGAGTGCTGGGATGACAGGCGTGAGCCACCACGCCCGGCCATGCTCTCCGTTTTTAATTCAACCTAATCCCCTGTCTTGCTACAGGTCCCTGCTGTCTGCTCTGCTTGCACAGATCTCTTCCTGCAACTCTCACTCTAGGTTAAGAGCCTTGGCACAAGAAGTGGCTGTCGTGTATCTGTCCCTTGTTCCCCCTCTCTCTTTTTGAGAAACTCTTCATCCCATCCTCCCTGTGATCCCCAGGGCAGAGGGGTGGAGCTTGTCTGACAATCAGTAGACCAGGTTCTCTGCCCAGGGCAGGTCAGGTGACTCCAGTTGTGCAGTCAGGATGCCTCACCTGCCTGAGAGCAGCGATAGGTCCAGACCTACACACATGATTAAAGAGGACCAATCAGGCTTCCTTGTGGGGGGATGCTAGGGAGGCTGGGAGATGAAGGAGCTTCTGAAATTAGAAGCTAGAGGATCACAAAGACCATGCTTCCCATCACTTTGAGCAAGACTGCCTGGGGTTGATGCTAACACAGAGAAGAGCAGAGCTCAGAGTGGAAGGGAAGCAGCTTGTTATAGACAGGTTTAAACTTTTGGATGCAGCCATGTCTGAAAATAGTATTAGGCTCCCAGTGAAATGAGCCAGTTTTTTTTTTTTTGCTTGAAAGAGCTTGAATGGGATTGTTACAGCCCTGAGATCAGGTGGCCCTCATCACCCTGCTGCCCTTGACCCACTGTCCACCGCTCACTCTCTCCTGGGCAGCTCCCTCCCTGGTCTTGCCCTTGCCATCTCTCGGTCCTTCACGGCAGCTCAAGCTTTTGGTTTACTCCCTGACAGTGGGGGGTGGCACAGAGGGAAAGCACAGGGAAAAGTGTGGGCAGAGCTGTGTCTTGTGAGAGCAGGAGTGGAAGCAAGGACCCGAGGGCAGTAACCGCACAGAGAAGCACCCATTTGCCTGCTTACCTTAGAAACAGAGAGACTGAATGACTTGCTCGAAGACACAAGGCTGAGAAGTGGCAGAAGCAGAACTGAATGTGGGTCCTTTGGCTTTAAACTCTGTTGTCACAAAAGCTGAGCTTGTCAAAAGGCCAGTGTTCTCACCTGAGCTTCTTGTTTTGCAGATGAGAAAATATGAGGCCCGAATGGAAGAGAGATCGGGCCACTGTCTCCGAAGTAGGGTGGCGCTCTGCAGGGTGCATGGTACAGGGGCAAGTGTGTGCCCACACGGGCCACGCCCTGCCTGGTGGGTCCCCAGGGACTGCTTGGATTAGAGCCACAGTGAGCAGCATAAGCAAAGCTCTTAAAATATTTCAAATAGCACTACTTGGTTCCTATGTGAAGCGTAGCCTCCCCCCTCTCACCCCGCCCCCACCCTGCCCATCCTGCTCCCCGGGGCCTCCGCATTAACTCTCCACCATGGCTCCCATCTCTGAGTAATGCCTGTCCACCACTGTTTCCTGTTCATCAGTTTGGGGCAGTCTGTGTGGACTTTCTGCCCTGACAGATGAGCATTTTGCTCAATGCCCTTCCTCTCCCCTCCTTCCTCTCCGTGAGTTTTCAGGCTTCTGTCGGGCAGCTGGCTGACTCTGAGGACCACACCTCCTGTCTGTTTCTTGACCGGGCAGGGCTAGAAGCGTCTCTGTTGCTCCCGGAGTCATCCTGGCACAAGGAGGTTCTGCAGGCCGCCGCCACTGCTACAGCCCCCGGGTCCCTCTAACGCCCACCAGTGACGGCAGGGACCCACCAGGCACCATTGTCACAGGAGCCAGGACCTTGGGTCCCCAAGCCTTCGTTTTACCCTGCGTCCTGCCACAGTCCCCGAGCAGAAGGGAGTGGCAGCCTAGTTAGAGAGCCCGTGGCTTTGCCGTGACCCTCCGGCTTTCTGCAGCGCTGGCGGCCGGCTGTTTCTGAGGGGCTCCTCTCTCTGCCTTACTCGGAAGTAGAGAGTGAGGTCTGCAGAGGGCTTGCTCGTACTGTGACATTACCTGGCTTCGTTCTGTCACTGAGAGGGAACCAGAGCACAAGGAGGACAGGATGGACGGGCTATTTGACAAATGTCAGCGGCCCAAGCCCGAGCCTGTCCCCTGGGCTTGCAGTCACTTTGCTCCCTCCCCCTGCACCTTTAAAATATGAACAGTGGGCCGGTTTGTGGGGTTCATCGCTTCTGCTGGGGCCTTCTGAGTCACTGCATATTTTTGTGTGTTCGGTAATATACAGTGTGAGTCATTCTCCAGCTTGGGGTATTTTGGGACTTGTGCTGTTTTACTTACAATTGCAGAAAAAAAATTAAATATTACAGAGGTGATAAGAAAAAAAAAACACAGCAAAGTCATATGATCCAACTGAGCGCATGTGCAAAGGCAGGGTCGAGAAGAGAGCTGGGGCATGAGGTCACCCTGGACAGTCGTTTGGGGAGGGTGGATTCGATCCAGCAGCCACGTGACCCACTTTAGCTGGAGCCAGATGAGGGGGTGGTTATAGCACCCCCAAGAGGTTTTCAGGGGCCAGCACGTCCATCCAGCTCCCGAGCGTCCTAGGAGAGAGGAGCTGTCTCCTGAGGGTCGCATTTCGAGGCTGGTGCCCTGGTGGCAGGGAGGGGATGGCACTGGCCTTGCTTTCCCTCGGGTGGGCCCGGGCTTCCCATGCATGGCGCAGGCCCTGACAGACTTCCTGCCCCCGGGACCTGTGGGCCAGCGCGGCTGGCTCAGCGGGGCGCTCCCGAGGGACTCCGTATAGCCGGGACGATACACTGCCCCGGCCCGAGCGAGGCCCTGCGTTCGCCGCCTCATTTGCGCCACGCCCACTGCGTCGGCCTGGCCTCAGCCTCCCTGCTGTCCGGAACCTGCAGCTCGACAGGGGCCCCTGCTCCCCTAGGGACCTGTGTGCGGAGCCCGGCGGTCCTGGGGAGGAGGCGTGGCCTAGGCATGGAGTCTCGGCGTTAATTGCATTCTGAGCCCGTCTCCCTCTTGGAGCTGCGGGGCCTGTCTCTTTCTATTAGTTTAACAAGCCCTGGTATTAATGAGATTGCTCTATAATTGAACCTTTTCACGGGTCCCTCGGTAATGAAATTATGCTAATTTGCATTCAGCGCCACCAGGCATCCATCACGCGGGATCAGCCGGGAGCGGCCGGTGAGGCGGCGTGAATGCACCGCTAATTATCACCGAAATGAACAAACCCAGCAGTATTATTATTTCATCTTCTGCCCCTTCCCTTCTTCGCTACCCGCCTCCCCCACCCGAGCGACATTTTTGTGTTGTCATCCACGTGACAGCCACAGCCGGATCGGGAGTGAGCGGCGGCTGCTCTCCGCTGTGCGGCAGCATGGGCCAGGGAACGGCGCGCTCGCACCTGCAGGCCGGCCGCTCCGCCGCGTGTCCGCCTGTGCGACTCGCGCGCGCTCGTGCGTGGGCCTGTGGCGTGTCTGCGGGCCTGCCGGCCCACGCGGGAGGGTGTGTCGGCGTGAACTCCGGTCGGGGTGACAGCGTGTGCCTCCGGTGCGTGTCTGAGGGGGTGTGCGTCTGTGAGGTGTGCCGGGGTCGCTGTGTGTGAGCACGTGAGTCCCCAGAGCCGCATCCCACTGCCTGGGCGTGCCGCGTTGCTGTGTGTCCACGAGGTGTGTGTTTGGCAACTTTAGCCTGCTGTGTGTCCGGTGTGCTGAGGGTGTGAGTCTGATGCATGAGCAGTTTGTGAGTGTCTTTCTCTGTGCCTGTATCAGTGTTTAGATGTGTTTGAACACGCGTATAGGCATCTGGCCACGTGTCTGGGAGCATGCGCTTTCTGGGTTACCTAGTGCCACACCTGGAATGACTCCCCAGGAGGCCACAGGCAGCCCCAAGGAGGGGGCGACCAGAGGGCCTCCTCTTCCCATTGGCTGGGCCCTAGTGAGTTTTTCCGGGCCCTTCTCTTACTGAGCCAAGAATAGGGGAGACGGTTTTCGCCAGGTCAGCTGGATGCAGGCTTGGGGGAGTTTTATGTGATTAAGAGAAAATAGTCTGCGGTCCCACAGTCTAAGTATGTGCAGTAAGACGCGGGCTTCACTAGGCGAACGTCTGCTGGGTGCCTCTCTATGGCAGGCTCCCTGGGTGCTTGGGGGACAGCGAGCGGGGAGGGCGAGAGGCCATCAAGACCCTCCCTGTGTGTCTGTCCCAGAGTGGCGATGTGTCCCATCTGTGGCACCATCAGCCACTGACTTTGGGCTCCTTCTTTCTGGGCGACTCAGTTTTCCTCACTGTCAAATGAGAGTGCGAGGAGCACTGGCTCCTGCGAGTCACTCAGCAGCGTGCTTGTGGCGTGGACAGTCACGGCCACAGGGAACGCGAGTCGGGCGGAGGTGCCCCTGGCACATGAGGGGCAGAGCCTGGGTTTTGGAAACTGCTCTGATCTTGAGCAAGTTACTTAACTTTTTTTGTGGAACCTTTACAATATATATTATTACATGCTCATGCTGAGTTGAAATCAAGATCAACAATGTGCTTATAAATATTTAACAGCTGATCTGATGAAAATAATTGTATGCATATATGTGTATGAATGTAAATAAATGATCTTACTTAGAATAGAAGGAATAGAACACCCAATTTATGGATAAATTAGATGGTGGCTTTTCTTATAAACGTCACATAATCAGCTGATTCTCCCAGAACACTTTTGTTTTGTTGATTTTTGCCAAACTCTCTCGCCCTTGGACAGTCTATGGCTACAAATGATGAGGGAGTGTAGCTGTGACATGCACACTTGTTGATAGTGTCACTTTCATTAATGAGGCGAGTAAAAGTGAAACAACCAAAATGTGCATCATGCTTTCACACACCTTTTAATGGTACGAAAGATTTCTGGTTGAATTGATTAATAGCTTTTGAAATTTTCAAAAATATTTTCAGAATTTTTGCACTGCTTAATAATACAATGGCTTCAGATGCCACACACTTTAATATAAATTTAATATGTATTGTTAACATTTTCCTCCATTACTCTCATTACTTTCTTTTTAAAAATTCTTTTTGGTACAATTTATATACATCTCACAATCACACATAACATTGGTGAATTTGTACCAATATACTACACAAGTTAAAACGTCGGTGAATTTGTACCAGTATACGACACAAGTTAATTCTCATTTTTACCCACATCCCTACCCACCCACACCTCCCCACCCCCTATATACATGCTCTTTTATTTTCTTTCAGAATCATATTTATTCCTTCCCCTCATTA
>PVIC010024945.1:0-25672 GCA_004025085.1 Thryonomys swinderianus
ACACCTAAATTCAGTTATGATAATGTCACAAGACCTGCAGTGAAAAGAGCTATGTAAATATAAAAATCAAAATCACTCTTTCTAGGGAAGAATACAGTGTGTTATTCTTATTATTATCAATTCTGGTGGTGCTTGGAAGCTAATCTAAGGCCTCACATGTGTTTGGCACGTGCTCTGTCATTCAGCTATGTTCTGAACTTTATTTTTTGTTGAAGAATTTTATAGAACATACATATAATGTTTTGAAATGTCTATACATATGTGTACAAGAATTATTAAATTGAGAAAATGTGCATTTCCTCATATAATTATCATCTTTGTAGTTGTGATGACTTAAATTCTACTTTCTCAAAATTTCTAAAAGAACATCATAGTGTTGTTTAATATGGAAGTCCTAGAATAATCAATAATCAAACCAACAGACTTTGAAGTATTCAATAAAGAAATCACTGAAATCAAATTTGGCGTGATATGCAAGCCTTCTACATCATAGCAGCATCTATTTATATTTCTTTCATTTTTCAGTAGTATATTTATAGGGAAATAATGATTTCTTTTTCTAGTGACTTTTATCCAAAAAGAAAGAACACAGTTCTAATTTCAGCCCTGACCTAGCAAACTGAGACATCAGTGCTCTTAAGACGCTAAACAGTTGGACAAACTGGAAAACCAATCAAGAATAGAAGTTCTAGCATAAACCGTGTCAAAATCTAGAGACAGGTGTACCTGGGGAGTTATACTGGCTATCTTGTTGCTTGAAGGATAAAATACTGAAACTATTAGTAGGAAAACTTAGACAGAAATGTTAAATTACTTCTAGAGAATGACCATAGATTTATGTAAGCATTAACAATCCGGGGGACCGTAGCGGTTGATTCGCACTTTCATGATCATTGGTTGCAGGAGTTCCTGTGAGCATCACAGTATGTATCCAAGAAGATGTATCTATTATGACAGCAATTTAACTGTAGTAATGGAAAGTAGCTATTGTGAGGGGAAATAAAAGAATTTTCAACTGAAAGGAAGAGGATGGGTACACGAGTTTACACCCTAGCTGACAAAGCAGATTTTCAGAGGAGCACAAGTAAACAAGTCTCGGGCAACGCACGTGTCCAATGCAATTAAACAGTGGTGTGTATGAGTGATGAGAGGCAGGAGTTTCTCTCATTGGAGGGAAAGGTTATAAATACACAAAGCTGTGAATCTCCTTTGAACTGCGTGCTAATGCACTAATGCTGGGAAACAATATGAGTTTAAGTTTAGCATAACATAGGATCAAATAAAGAACTATTAATATACAGCTATGTACTTGGTTTTGTATGCACACTCCATTTACATTGTACACATATCTCTTTGCTGATTCGCTGTAGTTCTTCACAGGATTCAAAACACAAACCTACTATTGTGCTCTTGTTTATAATACATGACAGAATAAGGATATAGATTAAAGTTCATATAAAGAAAATAAAAATATATAAGGAATAAAGTCCAGGAAAAATAATTTGTCCATGTTTCTGTTCTTCAATAGCATGAAACATGGCAAATGGCCACGTGACAGTCTCGCTTTTAACATCAGTGAATCCATTTCGAAGTCCATAGTGGATACGTCCCCTAAAAAGTGGCAGAGTCATAGAGAGAGGGGGAACAAAGATTAGATTAGTTTATTTGACAATGCAGAGAGAAGGTTTACTTAACTTCCTTGATTCTTAAACCCAGACTGGAAAAAACAGGCAATCACTTCCTGTAAGAGAAATGGAGTCGCCTAGTTCTCTCCGATAAGCCAGCCCATCTTGCTCTGAGTCCAGTAAGTTTTGGGTGGTGGAATGAACGGTTAAACTAGGTAAGTACTTGTATCTAAGCCCGTTAGTTCAGTTGCTTTATTATTAAATACATACATTTAAATTTTTTTTACCTTTAATGGTCCATTGTATATACACACATCATAGCATGATCACACTCGATATTGGGAATTTGTACCAGTATATGACACGATCTAATTCTCACTTTTTCCCGTTCCCCTACCCACCGCACAACTGCCCAGCCTGAAATACATACATTTTGTTTTCCTTTTTTATTACCATTATATTTTTTTTTACTCCTCAATACTCACACCCCCACCACATTTCCCTTTGAATATTTTCTATTTCACAATACCTACTTTTAACAATTTCCAGGACATCATAGCAATGGATAAGGCTTTCTGTAAGCTAAGCTAAGTAATTAAGTAAATAAATACTTCAATGTGATGTGATTAAAAACTTTACAAGCTTCTTAAGAGCACATAAACTCAGAAGCAACTGTAAAATTGTTGTGTGAGGGTCCTAAAATATGAAAGACTGAAGCTCCATTTCATCAGTCTTTGCCAAGTACACTGTTGATTATATAACAGGTATAATACACAGCAGTAGGACATGAGGCAGAGTAAAGATATTTGTGAGAACAGTAATTCCCTGAAGTGTTAAAAATAAACAATTAGGTCAGCATGTTACCAGTCCAAGTTTTGAATTCTAGGATAGGACAAAGTTTCTCAGCAGTAAAGCAATGGCCCAAGTTCTATCTCCAGTACCACACACACACACACACAAAGATTACGTGCTAAATTAACACTAAGCTCCAGCAAGTTTGCTCCATAATGTCAATGTTCGATTTAATCACTGGGAAAAAATTGTGTTATTAGTAAGAGTTGTGTTCCAACTAAATTGCCCCAAATCTTACAGAAAGAAATAACAGTGCAATACATAGAAGTATTTATTTTCTTTTTATATATCTTCAGGCAGGGCAAGTAAATAAAACTATTTTTGAATGTTTAAATGTGAGGACTACATCTTCCTCTCATCAATATTTGTACGACAGTAAGAATCGAAGGCTATACCAGTTTTCTCGTACTTTCAAATATTTAAACACACTTTTCTACAATAAAATGAATCACTGTTTAAAAAATATATCAAGTATGCTTTCACGGTATCTTCAAAAGTGCCTACTTTCTGAAAATGTACCTAGTGAGCTTCTCTCTGCATATAAAGTTTGTATTCCTTCTGCATTTTTCAAAGCCTGTATCGTTTCCCAAACCACTTTGTATTTATCAAATGTATGATCTTTATAGAATCAATGAAATAGCATAACATATTCTTCCTAACTCAACAACTCTGTTATGTTGCGTGTGCGTGTGTGTGTGTGTGTGTGTGTGTGTGTGTGACATCTAGGAGTATATTTGTGTAATCTTTATATAGGTAAATATTTATACCATCTTTTACAACAGAAAACTGTGAGAGGAACTGGGTCCCAGTAGAACTGCTGTAACAGTGCTGTGTTTACTGTAGAAGACCTGCTTCAGCTGGCAGGCGGGTGACTCATGAACACACAAGACAAGACCACTGAGCTTACTGGAGGAGAGGAGGTACCCCTGGAGATAAAGTTTCTTTTTAAAATGAGCATATGAAACCTTCTTTTAGTGTTTCTTTCACAAGGCAATTTTATCATTTCTCGCTAGAACTGATTACTTTTACAAAACCAAAACAGGCAACTGAAGACATTAATGAATTCTAGGATGTATGATAGTTATTGTGAAATAGAAAATATTCAAAGGGAAATGTGGTGGAGTGAGTAATGGGGGTAAAGAAAACATGTGATGGTCATAAAAAAGGAAAAAAAACATGTATTTAAGGGGTGGAGGTTTTGGGGGGGTACGGGAATGGGAAAAATAAGAATTAGATTGTATCATATACTGATACAAATTCCTAATATTGAGTGTGATCATGATATGATGTGTATATACAATATACCAATGAAGATATTTTTTTAAAAAGGCATTGTTGCACTTTGTAAGGAGTAATAAAATCAAGTGTACTAAAAATTGAAACAGATCATGGTAAGGCCTAGCATTAATTTTTGGCTTTGTCTTGAAAAAAATTAAAATTAGAAATATAGAAATTATTAGAATGTTGATACATAAAAATAATCTCAATAAACATAAACTACATGAACACCTGAGAGAAAAAAAAAAGATGTCAATTTCTACATGTCCTAGAAATATCAAAAATCTGCAAAACTTCTTCAGGAGTATTTACAACATAGTATGCAAAACCTACTGCTGTGTACAGATGTGTGAAGATAAAGATTTAAAAAATTTTTCTATGGAGTATTACTGCTTAAAAGTATCTTGCTAAGAAAGAAAAAGGAACAAATTCACAGTCTTGGAATTTCTAACATAACGTTCTCTTTCCTCCAAATAAAATAACATTTCTTGGAAGCAGCATAACTTAGTAAATGTCAAAATAACAGTAAATGCCAGTATATACTGAAATAATTAAATCTGCTTTTCTAGAAAAAGAACATTGTTTGAGAAACAGACCCGCTGACTTATACTTCTGAATATTTGCAGTTAAATACAAAATCCCGGGTCTGGACCATTCATTAATTTCACATGTGAAAGATTTTCCATCAACTGTTCATCCGTTGCCAGCAGTGAAAATACAACCTCTTCAAATCCTCATCAAATTTCCTCCTCATTCAGCTACACATTTTTAAATTGTTGTCTTTGAGCTTCATTTTTCACAGGAGATCTATTTGCATAAGAAGCCTTGGATTTTGGAGAATTCATCTCTTTTTGGGGTTTTAGTATTTACTAAAGAAACTGTTTAATTAGAATTTTTACTTTGTTGGAGAGTTGACAAAACTACTTTGACAGATCTTTTTTAAGAATTGGAAAAGGGCTGGAAATGTATCTTCTTGGCAAAGCTCTGGCCTGTCCTACCTAAATCCCTGGGTTCAATCTCTCACAGTAGTAAAAGCAGATTACGACACTGAGGTATAGGATAGACACACTGTCTTTATATTGCTGCACAGTTTCCTGTGTAATAATCAATCATAAAATATTTACTAAATCCCTTTAATGTTAGCACCCATGTGAAACATATTTTGAAAAACATAGACATCTGAAATTTGAGAAACGTAAGAAAATAAGCAGTATGAATAAACTTTTTACTTTTTTTTCTGTTTTTTTTTTTTTTTTTTTTTTGAGACAGTGTCTCTCTTTGTAGTTCAGGCTGGCCCTGAGCTCACTATGTAGCCCAGGCAAGCCTCGAACTCAGCAATCCTCCTGTCTCTGCCTCCCGAGTGCTGGGATGACAGGCTTGAGCCACCACGCCCGGCACTGTGGTATGTGGTATTGGTGGCTGGTGGGTGTGAGCCACCGCGCCCGGCATTGTATGTGGTTTCTGGGATCCAACTCAGGGCCTTGTGCATGCAAGGCAGGCGGTGGAACACTGAGCTAAATCTCCGGCCCAGTGAATAAATTTTGATAAGAACTTTAAAAGTGAAATTTTAAAAAGCTTATGTAAGGTAGCAAATTTATTATAACATCAAACGTCTAGGAGTCATTCTTCATTTTCTGCTATTTTGATCAATTTTCATGATTCATTTCATTTTATTCTTGAATGATTTCATATTAGCAGAAAATTTGCAAGAGTCCTACGGGGCTATCTGTATATTCTTCACTGCAATTTATTTGCTATAAACACATTACACAGCTGGTTGTGTTGCTTTCTGCTTTCTTGTGACTGCAATACACAGAAGTTTCTTACCCCTACAATTGTTCATTGTGTCCTTGTATTTTGGAAGGCCCTCTCTCTTGGTCTTCACATAGATAATGCTCATGTATTCCATGAACATCTAATAGCTGCTAAAAGGATCGGCAGAGTGGCAAAGGGAAAGCGGAATAAAAGAGGACTTAGGATGTGTAATATCCATGTACCAGCTTCTCACAAGGGTTGTAAGCATTATGTCCTATATACATGTAATAATAATCTAAAATTAAACGATAAAAATCTTACCAGCTTTAAGAATTAAACAACAGGAAAGTAGATGGCATTTAAAATCTCATGAGATTTACAACCTTTGTGAAAGTATAGTTACTTGATCAAAATGTAATTATTGCTTTATTTCACCAAAAAGGTAATTTTCAAAAGGATAAACCATATACTAAATGCATCCTATATGGGAACTACTTACTTGGCCTTTGTGATATCAAAGGTCAACTTGGGAGAGCCTGGTAAATGGAGATCCAGAGAATTACACAGACTTTAATACCCTGCTGTCACAAACAGACAAATCAACTGGGAAAAAAATCAGCACGGAAATACTTGAACTAAACCAAACACTTGAATAAATGGACTTAATAGATGACTACAGAGTCTTTCACCCCACAAAATCAGAAATTTACATTCTTTTCAGCTGCCCATGGATTAGTCTCCAAAATAGATCACATGCTAGTTCACAGAACAGGTTTAAGTAAATGGAAAGGAATTAAAGTTTTCCCCTGTGTATTGTCTGACCATAGTGCCTTGAAATTTGAGTTGAATAGCAAAAGAAATTACAAGATCATCACAAATATTTGGAAATTGAACAGCACACTATTGACCAAGCAGTGGGCCACAGAAGAAATTTAACAATTCTTACAGTTAAATGATAACTCCAGTACAACAACAAGAATCTATGGGACACAATGAAAGCAGTTCTATGAGACAAATTCAGAGCAGTGAATGCCTACACCTGGAAAATAGAGCAAGCTGAAATAAATGACCTAATGCTGAACCTCAAGTTACTAGGAAAAGAGGAGCAAGATAAACACAAAGCTCATACTAGGGAGGAAGTTATAAGGTCAAAGCAGAAATTAATACAATGGAGTCAAAGAGAATGGTACAAAAATCAATGAATCTAAAAGTTAATTATTTGAAAGGATAAACAAAATTGACAGACCCTTAGCCAGCCTTATCAAACAAAGGAAGGAAAAGGCTCAAATCCATGCTATTAGGAAGAAACATGCGGAAATTACCACTGATCCAGTGGAAGTGGAGAGAATATTAAACACATATTTTGAAAATTTGTATTCCAATCAATTGGAAAATGTAAAAGAAATGGATAGATTCCTAGATATGTATGAACTTCCAAAGTTGAATGAAGAAGATATAGAAATGTTAAATGCCTTGATATTAATCTGTGAAATTGAATATATAGTAAAAAACCTACCAACAAAGAAAAGATCTGGTCCTGATGGTTTCACTGCTGAATTCTACAAACTTTTAAAGAGGAGTTAATGCCAATACTTCTTAAAGTCTAATGAAATTGAAAGAGAAGCAGTACTTCCAAATTCATTCCTCAATGCATCCATTACCTTGATTCCAAAAGCAGAAACAGACCCAAACAAAAAGAGAGAACTACAGGCCAATCTCTTTAATGAATATTAATGCCAAAAAATCCTCAGTAAGATATTAGCAAACAGAATACAGAGCGTTAGTAAGAAAATCATACAACCTGATCAAGTTGGATTTATCCCAGGGATGCAAGGCTGGTCTTACATGTAAATCAATACATGTAATACATTATATTAATAGACCCAAGAGTAAATACCATAAGGCCACCTTAATAGATGCAGAAAAAGCATTTGAAAAAATTCAACACCCATTCATGATTAAAACCTACAGAAAATTGGAATAGATGGACTTTATCTCAATCTAATACAAGCTATCTACAAGAAAGCAACAGCCAGCATCATCCCCAGTGTTCAAAAACTAAAACCCTTCGCACTAAATTCAGAAATAAGACAAGGATGTCCACTGTCACCACTGTTGTTCAATATAGTGCTAGAAACATTGAGCACAACAATTAGGCAAAACAAAGAAATAAACGGAATAAAGATAGATAAGGAAGAAGTTAAACTGTCATTATTCACTGATGACATGATTCTCTATATAGAGGATCCTAAAAACTCAACCAAAAGACTGCTAGACTTACTCACCAAATTTAATAGTGTAGCTGGATACACAGTCTATGCTCAAAAATCAGTAGCTTTGTATACATAAACAACAGACTCACTGAAAGAAATATTGGGGAGTCAATCCCTTTCAAAGTAGCATTTAAAAAAGAAATATATAGGAATCATTCTAACAAAGGAGGTAAAAGATCTCCATTCTGAAAACTACAGGATTCTGTAAAAGGAGATAGAAGAAGTTATCAGAAAATGGAAAGACATCCCTTGTTCCTGGGTAGCAAGAACCAACATCATCAAAATAGATATACTCCCATAACTATTATATAGAATGGAATTTCAATGGAATCCCAATTGAAATTCCAACAGAGTATTTCACAGATCTAGAGAAAATTATCCAAAAATTTACCTGGAATCACAAAAGACCTAGAATAGCAAAAGCAATTCTAAGCAACAAGAACATCATTGGGGGGTATTGTGATCCCCAACTTGAAACTGTACTATAAAGCCACTTGATAAAAACTGCATGGTACTGGCAAAGTAACAGACCTGAGGATCAGTGGAATAGATTAGAAGATCCAGAAACAATCCAGATACACTAAGCCACCTCATCTTTGACAAAGGAGTCAAATATTATCAGTGGAGGAAAGACAAACTCTTTAACAAATGGTGCTGGAAAAACTGAGCTTTAACCTGCCATACACTAAAGCTAGACTGATCTCTGACACCATGTACAAAACTAAAATCCAAGTGGATTAGAGACTTAAATGTAAAAATAGAAACATTAAATCTGCTCCAAAACAGGTTAGGTGAAACTCTTAGAGATATGGGTTTAGGGAAAGACTTTATGAACAAGACCTCTATAGCACAAGATCTAGCAGATGACATCAACAGATGAGACCTCTTTTAACAAAAAGCTTCTGCACAGCCTAGAAGACCATCAGCAGAGTAAAAAGACAAGAAACAAATTAGAAAGAATCTTTAACAGCTGTCTCTCAGACAAAAGCCTACTATCTACAATATATAAAGAACTTTAAAAAATCACACTCCCCCCAGTTTAAAGACCCAATTCAAAAATGGGTCCTTGAAATTAACAGACACTTTTCAGAGGAAGAAGTGAAAGCTTCCAAGAAGCATATGAAGAAATGCTCCACATCTCTGGTTATTTGAGAGATGCAGATGAATACGACACCAAGTTTTCATCTCATGCCACAAAGAATGGCTGCTATTTCAAAATTAGCCAGCAACAAATGCTGGCTAGTCTGTGGAGACATAGAAAGCCTTCTCCATTGTTGGTGGGCATGTAGACTGGTACAACCCCTATGGACGTCAGTGTTTAGATTAAAAAAAAAAAAACTAGATCAGTGACCTCATTTTACCCTGCTATTGCCCCACTAGGTATATACAGAAAAGAATGAAAAGAATCACATCATAGTGACATATGTGTGCTCATGTTCATAGCAGTTCAGTTTGTGATAGCTCTATACTGGAAACAACCCAAATGCCCATCAACTGGAGACTTGATAAAGAAGATGTGGGTTTTCTATAAAATGGAGTATTACTCTGCCTTAAAGTATAATCAGCTTGAGTCATTTACATTCAAATGGATGTACCTTGAGTACAAACTCATAAATGAAATAAATAGGTCACAGATGTGTATCTGAGATACAAAAAAATCGAGATTTCATACTTGATTATAGAAGTGAGAGCAAGTTAAAGACGCAGGTCTGTTAACGTGGGAACTTGCCCCAGTGTGTTCATAGATACAGAGAAATCAGCATCAGAAATGTTACCCTGGTGGAGAGACGCTGTATTTTTGGCTTCACAAATAGAGAAGCAGGTACATATACTAAAGTATGTGGGCAGCTGTGGAGTTTGAAGCTTCATTCTTCCCTAGAGCACTAGAAAACAGCAAGATTTCTTGACACCTCAATTTTAATAGCACAAATGTCAGACTCTGAACATCAGAAATAAAAAGTAATTATCTGGTGTTATTTAACTCTGCATTTATGATATTTTTACAGATGAAACAGTATTCTGACATACTATCTAAAAACAGTACTTGTAGACAGCAAATGGATATCATTCCCTGAGAAATAGCTTTTGCACCTTTGTAATAATATGAAAGCATAAATTAAACATGTCAAGTAGAAAAAAAGAATTACCATACACTTCCCAGCATAATACTCTGTCTCTTTGCCATTGTTTTAATTCTTTGGGGCTGTTGAGATAAATACCATGTGACTTCATAAAATAAGTCAATTTTGGACCCTGGGAGGTCTGTGACCAGTGGGCTGAAAGATTGGTCTCCAGTAGGATTCATCTTGTACCTCACAGATTGCATTTTGTTCCTTTAACATGACAAGTCACAAAGGATCACTTTCAGGGATCCCAAAATCATTGTGTGTGTGTGTGTGTGTGTGTGAGAGAGAGAGAGAGTACGCACAAGCGCACTTGGTAGGAACTGAGAAAGAGATACAGACACAGAGACAGAAACAGACAAAGAGACAGAGGGAGAGGTTTGACCTATGAATTTATGAACACTATTTCTCCCTCCATGGTGGGTGGATGCGGAGAGGGCACAGATGACCGCCCTGGGGATTCAGGGACGCTTCTGCCAGGCAGGAACAAGTCCAAGTACTTGAACTGAAGTGTTAGGAAGTTGAAATCAAATCAAGTGTAAGAGAAATACTTGGCTCAACTGAGCTGGTGAAAGGCGCTCAGTGAGCAGCGTGCATGATGAGCCCTCTGAGACAAGTCTGGGTGCACTGCGTGGGGCTGGCACCGAGGATCAGGAAGTCTGAATTGAATTAGCAGCTGCTGTATAATTCTGAATGGACAACAAGGAAATGTGAAATTGTCACGTGTCACTGCTGCATTCTGCTAACCGGGGAAGGTCAGAGGAGGCTTCCCAGAGGGGTTGTTGAAAGGAGTTTAATTTTCCTCCCCACCTGTCCTCCTTGTGTTGCCTTATTGGCGGAGGGCTCAGGAGAAGGCTGTGCCTTTGCATCTGGCCCCTGATAGTGCATGCCCCGCGGAAGACCGACTTCAGGCCTCCAGGAGCCTTCAGGACAATGGGAAGACACAGAGACAGAGCTGTTTCAGCGCCAAACCGCAGGGCAATAGTATGTGCTGAGAGTCCACATCAAAAACCATAGTAATGGCGGTTGAAATAAAACAATTGCAGATTTCTATGTGAATCTAGAACATGTCTGTTTCAAAATCCTAAACAATCCTGCCTTGGGGATAAACATTAACTGGTAAATATTTAAACATGGAATATTAATATTAAATGGTTAAAGTTACACTGGCAAATATTTGATCACCTATTCAGAAAACGACACATGAAAATCCTTCCCCAAAATGGTAAAAAATCTTTTTGTTATACTTAGCTTCCCCCATAGTGTAAAAAATTCATACCTTGACCTTTCTAAGTCCCAGTGTGAAGTCACTGAATATGGATTTGGAAAGTTACAGGGCATTCATTTTATATGCAGTTTAAAACACTTCGTAATAGATTAAGAGAAACTAAAATTGTTCTATAGGAACAGAAAGCTGACATTATGCATCCTGCAGGTAGAAATCATACTTTAATAAATTAATAAAACATTAACTTTCACTGGCATGAGAAAATGTGATTTCTTCTGATCACTGAACTCTGATATGCTTGGTTGACATAGATCTGTAATACAGGATTATAGAACATGACCCTTTTATTCATTCCCCACATTATATGTTCTAATTCCTACTCAACCTTTAAGGCTCTGCCTAAATCCTTTACTTACTTTCACCTCGCTCTGTCTCTCTCTGTCTCTGTCTCTAAATATTATAAATACATTATACACATATGTTATATATAACCATCAAAATGGTACCTTATAACACATTACAAACTACATATCATGTAGCAAATGTATTGGTTGTTAGGAAAGCAGAAATCTGAATGAAGTAAAAGTGTTCAGCAGATTTATTAGAATAAATGAGAGTGAAAACAATTGTGGTAAGAAAAAACTGAGAGAAAACACTTGAATTAGCATGAAGATCTGACCTTGAATGAAAGAGTGAAATCAAGGAAAGGTGGTTTTCTGAAAGTACCTGATATGTGAGGAAAAGCTCATTAAGATTTGGGAGATCCATTAAAGTCTCAAGAGATCTTCCAGTCTCTCAGGAATACTTTTTTTTTTTTCTTATTTTCAGTTTTTCTACTAAGTAGTTGTTGGACTGAAGCAGCATAGGGAAAATTTACTTCCATACATGGTGATTAGGGGTGGAGTGTCAAGTATAGTTCTGCAGTTGATACCGATAGGTATTAAATACATACATCTACATCACATAATATAAGAGTATTATTTCATATCAGGGGTTTGTTAATATGAAACAAATAAAAGATTTTAATGTACTTTGACTTCCAATTGTAATAATTGTAAAGGATATCTGTTAATTTATAAAAATCAATGAAATTGAAAGAGATTCTGAATAATCCTATAAGGATATTTCACATAATTTTAATTTTTGGTGTGTACAGATAGCAATATATTTTTTAAAAGATTTTTAGCCAGGCGTGGTGGCTCACGCCTGTAATCCCAGCACTCCGGAGGCAGAGGCAGGAGGATTGCTGAGTTCAAGGCTTGCCTGGGCTACATAGTGAGCTCAGGGCCAGCCTGAACTACAAAGCAATACCCTGTCTCAAAAAAAAAAAAAGATTTTTATATAATACTGCAACTTCTCTCAACAAAACAGAAATAGAATACTAAACACATTGCTTCTATCAGTAAATATTTGTTGCTCCATTCATTTCCAACTAAATGTGGTGATGGAAAATTGTACTTAAGAATTTTGAAGGAAGAAGTCTGCTCTTTTATTAGAAAATATTAATAGAGTGTTTCCAAATTTTTCTGATACTCAGTAGATCCCATGGTGTCCATCCCTGTGACTGGAAGCATTGATGTATTTTCACACGGAGAGCCTCTGGGCTCTTAAGAGTTTTTGGTACCATGGCTCAATGCAATTGAGCAAATTCCTCATATGTCAGCACAGTTTTTGTGTGTAGTGGGGATTAAGGACCTTCTCGAGGGGCCAGGCTGTACTCTGTTCCACAGTGAGTCTTCTTCCCTAGAAAGCCATTTATTCCCCCCCACAATGTTTTCACCAATAGCAGGGAAACCAAAGGAAGCTCATCCTACTCACCACATATCATTGCATCTGCCTAGTTTTATTCTCCTGTCAGTAAACACAAGAAACAACTGCTTCGTTTAGGGTCACAGAACAAATACTTTATAAACATCTCCTACTGTTCAGAATAACTTTTCCTTTGGCTCTTCCTGCTCAGAGTAGATATATTCCAAAAGAAACAAACCACAGTCTGAGTCAGGAAAAGTTGTTTGAATAGCATTATCCCTTTTTTCTTCTTTCTTTTATTTTTCTACGGGCAGATTGGGAACAATCTGAAGCAGGCAGTCTGAGTTTTGTTCGCAGCATTAAAGGATTGTTTTGAAAACAGTGCTACTTTGGAATGCTGGAGAATTATTATTACTTTGGCCTCATGCATGTCCAATAGAACAATGATCTGAAACAGTTCCACAAGTACAATATTGAGATCTTTCCAGTTTTTTTCAGAGGGGAGTGGAAATATCAGTTTTGATTCCTCCAGGATGGGACCCACTCTTTGGCCATTCATAGACCATCAGCAGTCATCTGCTTTCAAAGCATTACTGGTTCTGTAATGAAGGATTCCAGGAGAATAGGATCCACTTAGCAAAGGTAAAAATGCATGGGACCAATATTTATAAGATGCTTGTACTGTACATACACATATATACAGTATTTAGGAGATCTGTTTAATACATGCAAATTTTGATCTTTGGGACCAAATTTTTTAAAATAATATAAGCAGAACCTTTAAAATAATATATGCAAATAATATATGCAAGTATCCTTGAATTTCACAAAATCAGTAAAAGAACTTACAGAGTTTTCAGTTGAAGATTTTTCTTTATCCATGTAAACTGTGCATGGCATAAAATATATTTGCATATAACAATAATATTTGCATATATTATCATCTCGAACTGACTAAAACTTTTTTCTAAGATGTCATTAACCATTAATCAACTGATCAATCAATGGTATTTCTGAGTAAGTACATTAAAGAGTCCTCCTTTCTCCATCTCTAAAAGTGTATTTCTAGCTCCCAATGGACATGAGACTTTATGGTAAACTTTTGAGATTTTCTTTGTGGCAGAAAAATTATTTTTGGTGGAAAAGGGAATACTCAGAGATGCAGTTTCTCCCCTCCACGAAGAACCTAAGGTAGTCCCTTGACAGGTCCATAGATGAACATAGATGCTATTTGAAGAGCAAGGGAAGACAGTGGTGATCACCAGTGATATTAAAGTTGATAGATGTTCCGTGAAAATTTTAGATTATATTTCTTGTTTCAGTTCAAACAATATGTCTTATAGCATGATATGTAATAAAAATAAAGGAAATATTAAAACATAGTCTTTGACTGTCTTAAAAATTATTCTCTAGATAATTACAATGTAGACAGTATTAAAAAGCAACCTGACAAAATTTCTCACCTTTAAAGTGTATTACTTAGGATAAAATCTGAAACCAAAATTAATGTGTTTTAATTATAATATTTCACTAAGTTTTAAAAACTTGAAACCTTCACATATTGCTAATTTATATATGTTTAACATGACAAGTGTGCCATATATTTTCTAATATTTTACAGTTTTAAAAATTAGCTTAGTAGAAATGCACATTCCACATCCATAGACATATAAACATGAAAAATTAAACAAATTTTACAAATTTCTGAATCAGTATATGGTTATAGATATGAAAAACATAGTACATACATTTTTCAAAGTTTATTTGACATTGTAAAAAATTGAATTTAAATCAATAAGTAGTTTAAGATATTTAATATTTTGGATGCATTATGTTGACTAACAGTTAAGGGTTTATTATTAATAATGTATAAGTAAAAGTAGTCTACAATGTTTAAATTTTCAATTCAACTTACCGGCTTATCTGATTACTTAAACATTAAAGCAGAGGGCTTTGATTCTATTCTTTATTACAGGCAGTTTGTCAACTTGGCAGAATATCTAGGTACAACTCGGGGAGCCAAATTATATTTCAATAAACATGCAAATTTTTTCTCCAGGTATTAAACATCTGCCAAATATTATGATGTCAATTATCGTTCTTAAATAAGCCAACAGTACAAAAAATGCTACCAAATTAGTCAGTGAAGACTGAAAATAAGGGCTCTGTATGAACTAGATATTTTGTCTCTATTCTAATATATGGACAGGAATTTATGAAAGATAATGTTATTTCCCTTGAAATCAAATGGTGCACAGTGGCACCTGGGTTCATAAACTTGATCTTTCCATGATCCTGTCCATGAGTCAAACTGACAGCAAACTGAGGCACATTTTCCCATAAGACAAACAAGGCTCATGTGTTTTGCACCACATGTATTTTTCACCACAAAAATATGAAACAAAGCACAATACAGTACAATACATATAACATGAAGAGAAAGAACATTAAATTGCCAGCCGTGAGTTGTGTCCTGGAGGACAGGAAGGGAGGAGGGAAGGAGGATGGAGCTTGGAGGGAGGGTCCCCCCTCCTGAGGACATCAGAGAGGTCTCCTTCAGGGTTTCCGCTCTTCTTTACCTCTCAGCTGCCCAGTCAGTTTAAAAAAAAAAATCAAATGTCATTTTTCTTTTCCTGTGCTTCATAACTCTCTGGAAATGAGAAACTATGTTCTAATTCATCAGAGTCAACATTGTTCAGTGCAGTTATGTTCGCGGTTACAAATCTGGCATTTCTTCATAGTGGATTTAATCCCATCACTGCTGACCTCCTCCCTGCCTTCCTCCTCCTCAGTGAACGCTCCTCGCCAAGTGCCTTCTGCTGCCCAACGGAGTTCATCAAGTTCTTTGTCCTCACTCCCCTTACAGTCCTTAACACAGCCCTTACAGTCCTCCTGTATCTCTGCTCCTTCAATATCCAGACCCATATTCCTGCCCATGGACAGTCTCCTCCAACACCTATGCACCAAACCCTTCCAGGTCCGGTTCAATGACACATTCTGGCCATCGTTTCCTCCAGGCTGAGTTTAAGGTCCAGCATGCGACATCTTCCCAGGTTTTGTCAGTGAGGTGGATGCGGCGAAGGACATCGAATTGTTTCTTCTAGGACTAAGAGTCAATGATGTCTCTTCAGTGATGCTAAAACACCTGCTGAGCAGCGTCTTTGCATCACACAATTTCTTGAAGTTGATGGTCTGTGGGCTACAGAAAAGGTGAGACGGTGGGGGTGAGGATCTTGTCCTTCAGGAAGTCATACGCTGCACCCATACTGTCCGCCGAGGCTGTGACACTGTCCATCAGAAGAAAGTACCTTCCAGGTAACTGGCTGCCAAGAGATATTTCTTATTGATGCATGTGAAGACTTTGCGCAGCTAGCCATTCTGTGAAGAACTGACTGCCTTGGAACCCAAGCTTTCACATTGTTCTCCATACAGCAGGCATCAGGCCTTGTTCTCCTGTTCTTCGGATGTATGAGGGTTCTGGGAGCGGTACCAGAAGTGCCCTAATCTTCACATTGTCTCTTAAATCCGCACTCAGCAAACAGTCACTCTGGCCTCAAGGGCTTGTACCCTGGCAGTGCTTTTACCTCCTTATGACCCTTCATACTGTTAGGCATCTTCTTCCAGAAGAGCTCTATTTCCTCACAGCTGAACACTTGTTGAGTGATTTGTCCTGTCTTCAAGAATTTCATGAATTCTCTCTTATAAGGTTCTACAGCAGCCTTGTCAGAGCTGGAAGCCTCACCACGTCTTATCACACTGCAATGCCGCTTCTCCCACGGAGTTCATCAAGCCACCCTCTGCTGGCTTTAAATATATCACTTATTGCACTTGCGGACCAGCTGTTCTTGCAGTAAATGACTGCTTTTTCACAGATCATAGGTTCGCTAGCGCTATCACCTTCCAGCTATTTCTCATTCAACCACACGAGCAGCGGTTTCCCCACCCCTTCCAGCATTTGTGTCCTCTGCTTGCTTAACATCCATAGAGCTTTGGCCACACTGATTTCTTTGAGAGCATCTTTATTCTTCAAAATAGTTGAAACTACTGATTTTGGCATTTTGAACTCTTTGGTTAGATCAGTCAAATTGGTACCATGCTTGTGCTTTTTTCTAATTTCCTTTTTCAATTTAATGAGTTTTTCTTTTCTTCAAAACAAAAAAAATGAACAAACTTTTTGTTCTTGAAGAACGTTGTTGTTCTGAGCTTTCTCATGACCTTCATAATTGCAAGTTCTTGTCACGCTCATTACTGTTCTGCACCTTCTTTCTACTATCACATCACTCTGTACTTTTTTGGAGCCATATTAGACCGAAGAAGACTCCACAGCACTGTCCATTCTCAAAAGCATACAAAGAAGTTTCACAGCAAGCGTGGACACATCTGTGTACGATCAGGATCTAAGGTGAAGGAGCCATGACCTCGTGTCAGAGTCATGTGCACTACCACATGTGCGGTTTGTAATGAAGCAAAATTTGCCAAACACATCTTTTTTGAACCAAATTGTTCATGAACAGCAATGTTCATGAACTGAGATAGCGTGTATACAGTTGAATTTAGGTAAAATGCTTGAAAAATACTAAATATATAGTATTGTTCCCACCATTTATAGTTCAAAAATTTACATGGTCAACTTTCTACATGTATAATGTTAGTGCTTATTGGAGTATTATAATATGGCAGAGTATATTGGGTATTAATGAAGTTTTTATAGAAACAAAACTTTTAGTCTAATTTTACAAAAACATTTGCAGTGTCTTTTGGGCTCTTGAGATGAATCCTAAGAATATAAAATGAAGAAACCTACTGAATGTGATAGGAGGTGCTTAACATGAATGAATAACTTAACCCTTCCTAACCATTTTCTGAAATCTTGTTTCTAAGTTTCAAGGAGGAAAAAATGTATGTTGAATTAAGCAAGATTTTAACTCTATGTCACGTCTTGGGTAACATTTCAAAAAGTTATTTCCATGAACATGGAGATTCTGGTGAGGACGGGATCTTTGGGATCTTCAGGCCATCAGTTTAGCGGTTGAGCATTTGTTATGGCCATTTAATAAGCCAAGCAGCCAGGGCAGCAAACATGGTAGAATAACATGTGACCATCATGGTACAGTGCTATGTATTTGAAGCAGGATGAGTTGGTGGATGAACAGACAGAAGGAGCGTTATATCGCGATTGTCAGTTGCAGTAATAAAGATATTCCTTTAGTTTTATTTGAGCACAAAATTTTTTTCAAGGACATAATAATATGGGGAAATTGTATTTATTGATAAGTTTTAGAGACTGTGAAAACTAGAATCTGAAATCCTAACACAACTACAGTGATAGAGCAAGTTAAAACTCTGTCCCAGAGATTCATACAACATGCAGTAATGTTTCAAAATCTGATTAGAAATAGTAGAATTGAAGAAAGGAGAAAAACAAGAGGTAACGTTTCTTAGAGGAACTTGCCAGTGACCGCACAGATGGTGTTTTCAATGGTTTGCTTCTACTTTTGAGTCCTGGCTAGTGACAGCTGTTAAGCTTCAGCCCATCTCTTGCCCTTGGGTCCTACAACTGGCAACCTGAGCGGCCACAGGACATTTCAAACCACAGTGGTTCCTGTCTGAACGTAGAAACAGCAGGCCGTGGCCTTAACAGGCTGAACTCCCACACCAGCTAGCTTCTTTTATTGTCTTCAGCTACTGTTGAGCTGTGTGGACATTTTCTCCATTCTTCCCAAAGCCACATTTATGAAAGTGATAAATTGTACATGGAGTCTTGCAGTGTATGACATGATCAGTTTCCACCTCTGAACCAGATTTTAGGTGAGATTTCCTTGTGTCTATGCAAAGTAGCCTAATAACAACGTGAGGCAGAATTTAATGAAGAATTTCTTCCAGAGTTTTAGCATGTTGAAAGGTATTGGCATTACATTACCCTCTATTATCGTCTCACAAAGATATGTTTAACTGTACTTTATTTAAACAAAAATACCTTGAAGTTTAGAGAATAAGTCCCTTTATCCTTTACTATTCTTTAAAAGTCAAATTTACATTTACTATAAGACCATACCCTCTATTATTTAAGATATGAAAAAATTAAGTTTTCCAAAAGTGAATTCATGTTTAGGAATTGTAAGTTGTTGGAAAACTAATCTTCAGTTGTACCTGGAGTTGTGCAATGTCTATGACACTAGGACAAAGTATGAAAGTAATTATCCACTGCAGTTTGTGAGGGGAGAGGTGCTGTGGATCACCTAGCATAGGACATATGTGTCGCTCAGACCACATAAACAGAATGCCTTTGTCAAGAAGCTTTTCAAAAGCAGTGTTAGTGGGTGAATGGCTGACACAGGAAAGGAGATATACAGATGATGGATGATTGATAGATCAATGATAGATGATGATAGATGATGATGATAGAAGATAGGTTGATAGATGATAGATGATAGGTAGATAGATGATAGATGATAGATAACAGATAGATAGATAGATATAGATAGATACCTGAACTGGACTCAAACTATCTTTACACAAATGAATGGGAATAATATATAATAATTTAACTGAAATAATTTAGAACTATATTAAAGAAACAACCATAATAAAACATAGTTTAATGACATTGTGTCAGCTTTGAGAAAATGTTTCATTATATATTTGTAATTCAAGAAAATCTAATTGTTAATCTCCTCTGACAATGCAAGAAATACTACAAAAGAGAAGAAAAACACGCTTGCCATGAATGTGTTCAGAGCAGTTTTAAATTTGCTGCAAAACTGAGAGGAAAGTAGCAAGACTTCCCATAAAACCCCAGGCACTCGCGTCATCTCCCTCTGATCTCCAGTCTGAAGGCAATGGATATAATTTATAAACTTCAACCTAAAACACATGATCCTTCTACGTCTAAAATTTACACTAGGCTTCATTTTTGTTGCTGCATATTTTATCGGACAAATGTATCCACCATTCGGCAAAATACAGTCTTCTTTCACAGCCTTAAAATTTCTCCATTTTTCACTGTGTCTCCCTTTTTTCTTCCCTAACTCCTAGAAGCCTCGATTTCTTTAGTCTTTCCATTTCTTTTCCTAATGTCTACACTTGGAACAAAGTGTTAGTTCGTCATTTTAGATTGGCTTCTTTCACTTAAAAATGCATGTTTCAGAAGCCTCTTTCTCTTTAGTGGTGGATAATATTCTTACGTCTCTGTGCTATTCATTTCCAAAAGATATCTCGGTTGAAATTTTTATACTAAGGAGTTTAATGACAATAAAACATTATGTGAAAGGTTTGGTTTTTTTGTGTGTCCGTGTTTTTGGCAAAATCTTTGGTTCCATATCCTGTGGGTGAATACTGAGGGGCATGTGTGCTGTGTCCTATAGTGAGGATGTGTTTGGTTTTGGTAGAAACTTCCACTGTCCATTCCAATTTGCTACCTAAGGCTGCATTTGTACCCATGATGAATGAGAGTTCCGGTTGCTCCTCACATTCGTCAGTATTTGATGTCGCCAATGTTCCGCACATTGACAGTTATGATAAACCTATACCGGAGTCGCATTCTTATTTGGATTTATGACACTTGATCTGAAGTATCCTTTGGTAGTGTTTGTATTTTTTTTTTCTGTATACCTTCTTTTTTTTTTTTTTTTTTTGTGAGACATGGTCTCGCTTTGTAGTTCAGGCTGGCCCTGAGCTCACTATGTAGCCCAGGCAAGCTGCCGTGAACTCAGCAATCCTCCTGCCTCTGCCTCCCGAGTGCTGGGATTACAGGTGTGAGCCACCATGCCCGGCACTGTGGTATATAGTATTGATTGCTGGTGGGTGTGAGTCACCACACCCAGCATTGTATGTGGTTACCGGGATCGAACTCAGGACCTTGTGCTTGCAAGGCAGGTGCCGGAATCACTGAGCTAAATCTCTGGCCCTCTGTATACCTTCTTTAATGATGCACTTCTTAAGAGCTTTTGCTCATTTATCAGGGTTACCACTATCTTCTTGACCCAAGGATAGCTACACCTGATTTATCGGGAACAAGAAAGTGTTTGAGGAAATAATTCTAATCAGTCCATAACACACTGTCAGTTAATAATTTACTATACTTGTACTAATTTTTACTCTTTTTGAAATTCAGAGACAAAACCCACTAAAAACCTTTAGTTTTATATCCCTAGAAATGGACCTGGCTAATTAATGATACTTAAGCTGGAAAAGCCAGTGTGCCTCCATCCTTATTTACTGGTACTGTTGCATTTTGCTAACCATAGATTATGCTTCTGAATAATTACATTCTCCTCCCTCCCCACCATCACACACACAGTAACCGAGATTACTGGGTACAATATCGTGTTAATCTACAGTAGCCAACTGGCTTCCTCAGCATGCAACTAAGTGATGGAACAATGTTCAATTTTCTACAATACTGAGCCCAAGAAGATTGGATCAGCTTCTGTGGATCTAGTGCTGAGGCTCATTTTCAAGCCTGGAGCAAAAAATCTAAATCATGTTCAGCACAGTGTACCCGCCTTCAAAAGTCATTTATGGGCCAGGGATTTAGCTCAGTGGTTCTGGTGTCAAGTGCAAAGTCTCAAGTTGGATCCCTGGTACCACATGCCACAGTCCCAGCAATCGGTATCACACACCACAATGCCAAGCATGGTGGTTCATGCCTGTAACCCCAGCACTCAGGAGACAGAGGCAGAAGGCTCGCCTGGACGACATAGTGAGCTCAGAGCCAGCCTGAACTGCAAAGCAAGAGGCTGTCTCAGACACACAAACAAACAAAAAACTATTTATGAATATGTATAATTATTATTTTCTCCTGGCTTTAGCTCAGTGTGGTATAGTTCAGTGGTTTTAGTTCATTTTCTCTCGTTCCTTTCTCTGATTATGTCTCTCTGTCTCACCTCTGTCTTGCACGCTCTCATACAGACATATACACAAATGCACAAAGTCACATTTTATCATCATGAGGTTAATATGGTATAACATCAAACAATATAAGCATACAAATGACAATTTAATGATCCAATCTCTATCCCCATAATTTGGTGTAGAAGGCTCTTGGTAATGTGTCTATTTTGCAATCTGTGACTATTTGCACATTTCCTTTCTGCCATTGCAATTTGTTTCCTAAGGCATTTGCTTCAGAGTTCAACATTGCTTTAGCTACATATATTTTAAAAATAAAGTCATTGCTATGCAAGAAATTTAGTGAATTCCTTCCAGGTCAAAAATTGTTACTTCATATCAAGGAATCATTCTAACAAAGGAAATGAAAGACCTCTACTTTGAAAACTACAGCACTCTGAAAAAAGAGAGAGAAAATAATTATCAGAAAATGGAAAGACATCCCTTGTTCCTGAGTAGGAAGAACCAACATCATCAAAATGGCCATACTCCCACAACTGCCATACAGATGCAATGCAATCCTGATTGAAATCCCAACAGCATATTTCACAGATCTACCGAAAATTATTCAAAAAATCATCTTAAATCACAAAAGACCTATAATAACAAAAGTAACTCTAAGCAACAAGGACATGAGAGAGGGTATTACAATCTCTGACTTAAAAGTGTACTCTAAAGTCACTGTGATAAAAACTGCATGGTACTAGCAAAGTAACAGACCTGAAGATCAGCGGAATAGATTAGAAGATTGAAAAAAATCCAAATAAATTAAGCCACCTCATGTTTGACAAAGGAGTCAAATATCCTCAGTGGAGGTTAGATAACCTCTTTAACAAATGGTGTTGGAAGAAATGAGCTTTAACTAGCCAAAGACTAAAACTAGAACTATCTCTTCACTGTGTACAAAACTAAAATCAAAGTGGATTAGAGACATAAATGTTAAAACAGAAACACTAAACCTGCTGCAAAACGGATTAGGTAGAACTCTTGAAGACATTGGCAGACTTTATGAACAAAACCTCTGTATCGCAAAATCTATCAGAACAATTAGGATCTCTTTTTATTAATAAGTTTCTGCACAGCTAAGGAAACCACCAATAGAGCAAAAAGACAACCAACAAATCGGGAAGGAATCTTTACCAGCTGTCTCTCAGATAAGAACCTACTACCTTGAATATATACAGAGTTTTAAAAAAACCAGTCCCCCAAAATTTAAAGACCCAGTTCAAAAATGGGTTTTGAAATGAACACTTTTCGGAGGAAGAAGTAAAAGCTGCCAACAGACATCTGAAGAAGTGCTCAACATCACTGGTTATTTGAGAGATGCAGATGAGAACAACACTCACATTTCATCTCCCTCCACAAAGAATACCTGCTATCTCAAAATTAGCCAGCAACAAATACTGGCGAGGCTGCTGGATAAAGGGAACCCTTCTCCATTGTTGGCGGGAACGTTGACTGGTACAACCTCTATGGAGGTGTGGAGATTCCTAAAACTCTAGGATTAGAAGTCCCATTTGACCGTGCTATTTCTCTGCTAGGAGTATACACAACAGAATTGAAAGAATCATATCACAGTGATACATGTGCACCCATGTTCATAGCAGCTCAATTTGTGATTGCTAAATCTTTGAAACAACCCAAATGCTCATCAGTCGGAGACTGGATAAAGAAAATGCAGTTTTCCTGTAAGACAGAGTATGACTGTACCTTAAAGAATGATGTTTGAGTCATTTATACTCAAATGGACATACCTTCAGGACATACTCTTAAGTGAAATAAAGTTCTCCGGTATGGGAAACTGAAGTTGTTATTGATTCCTAGAATTTATGATGGATAGTGTGAAATAGAAAATATTCAAAGGCAAATGTGGTGCAGCGGTGAGTAATGAGGGGTAAAGAAAAAGTGTGATGGTAAAAAAAAAAGGGAAACAAAGCTAATGTATTTAGGGGGTGGGGGTTTGGGTACAGGTAGGGGAGTGGGAAAAACTGAGAATTAAATCATGTCATATACTTGTACAAATTCCCAATATTGAGTGTGATCATGATGTTTATATACAGTGTACCAATAAAAATTAAAAACATTGCTATTTCTAATTGGCAAAAAATCTTCTAGGTTTGTGTTTTATGTGTAACTGGGAAAAGTAGATCAAACAAGCAAATCCATGTGGGGTGCTCAGCATGGAGATTTAGCTCAGTGGTTCTGGCATCTACCTAACAAGCTGAGGGTCCCTGGTTCAGTTCCCCTTATCCACATCTAACAATACCAGGCATGGTGACTGATGTCCACCAACAATCAAAATCATACACACAGTGCGGGATGTGGTGGCTCTTGCCTGTAATCCCAGCAACTCAGTAGTTTGAGACAGGAAGACTGCTGAGTTCAAGGTTTGCCTGGGCTACAAAGTGAGCTTAGTGTCAGGCTGAAGTCTAAAGAAAGACCCTGTCTCAAAGAAAAAAAAAAGATAAATTTTTGAATTTCATTATGTAAGAGATGACTAGATTTACTTATAAAACAATTTATATCAATAAATTACCTGAAGGATAAATTCCAAATGCTTCCTCCCCCCCCCCAAAAATATAATTCTGTAAGCTCATAGATAGACCAACTATCCTGATTTAATAATTTCATAACATGTAAATACAATAATATATCACAACACACAATACTAGAAAAGTTATTTATAAATTAAATACAAAATTTAAAATATGTAGACATAGAAGATTTTCATTCCATGTTAATAAACTACACCTTGTTTCTTAGAGTTTACAAACTTATCACGGGTTTTATCTTCATAAACACTTTGGAAAACACAACTTAATATTCTGCTCAGCTGTCATATCAAAATGCCATGGACTCTGGAAGGGCAACCTAAAGTTTTATTTTCTTATGTTCCTGGAGGTCGGTTATCTAAACTGAGATTGTTCTCAGGTTTCGGGTTTGATGTGATTCGCCTCTGTTCTGACTGAGGTATTGTTTTTACAGTGTCCTTGCTGTGTCTTTCCTCTTTGAACAAGGATGGAGAAAGATGGAGAGAGAGGCAGAGTGTCTTCCGCGTCTAACCTTTAGTTACCATGTAAATAGCTTATCAAGATGTCATAATGCTGCAGGTTAAGGTTTGAACACATGAATTTTAGTATGTCACACTCCCATCTATAATGCATATATCATGGAAGAACAGTGTATACTGAGTAATCAAAATGTGGTGATGGATCTTTTCTACTTTTTGTGCACAAAGATGCTGATATCAAGGCATTAGTTTACTAGGAAGTGCTTTTGTTTTTTTTGTTTGATTTTTTTTTTTTTGTCACAGGAAATTGCCATGCCCTGTGAAATTTCCTGGAATTGTGCTCTTTTTCATACAGAGTAAGTCTGCTGTTATCTTTTCTGTAATTCCCGGTGTCCAGGTCAAAATTAGAGATGACAACAGTTTATTTCACACACACACACACACACACACACACACACACACACACACACACACACGGCCCTTTTCTTTTGGTTCCTCTGGGTGAAGATGTCGCTCTCTTTAGCAGTGAATCTACTTGATGACTTCTATGCTAGTGGGAACTACTCAGCATGATTTTATGCATTTTCTTTTTTGGAGATTCCTTAATTTTGCTTATTACTTAATGGAAATCAGATACAATTGGCAATAAACATTCAAAACACTAAAATATTTTTATAATTTATTCATGATTCCATAGTTTCTTAGTCATACTTTTACAGATATTTTTTAATTGTCTCAAAAATTCTGTTTTTTTATTTCAACAGACATTTACCAATTATCTATGCCACTCTACAGTCTTCTTTCCTTTCTTTCTCTTTCTTTCTTTCTTTCTTTCTTTCTTTCTTTCTTTCTTTCTTTCTTTCTTTCTTTCTTTCTTTCTTTCTTTCTTT
>PVIC010024946.1:0-25658 GCA_004025085.1 Thryonomys swinderianus
GACAAGGTCTCTTTCAATCATTAAATTGCCCATACTGGGCTTGAAATTTTAATCCTACCTCAGCCTTGCAGAGTGCTAGGATTATAGGTGTGTGCTATATAATTTGAGAAAAACAAAATTAAATCCCAAACTGAATTTTACAGAAACTAACTTGCATAGAATGACAAATAGCAGAACTAGGGTGAGGATAAGTCATTTTACTCAAAGTTCAATGCTCAGCAATGGACACAAAGTATACTTACATGTGTCCAATAGAGGGAAATATGAAGTGATGTGGAGAAAAAAATCAGGAAAAAATCATTAAGACACTTGGGCAAGTAATCCTAATAACTCAAATAGGATGTTAAAATTGCACATAATCACCAAGAGAAGAGCTAGGAAGATGTTAGAAATATATGCTTTGGAGTTCTGTAAATAATAAAGTACATTAGTTTTTAATAATGGACTAACATTAGTACATTTTTGTGTCCAAAGTGACCACACTTACTGCACTGGTTGATGCCAAGAAAAATAAGGTGAACTTTCAGAGGGCAATGGTATTCAAAACCACATTTCTCAAAACTTTTAAGTATAATCTTCTAATGGAAGGGCATGCCTTGATTTTAAAACATCACAAGGAGATTAACCTGAAATAAAAGGTAAGAAATGCTTATGCTATTTTTTAAAACCATGACAAATCTTCCCTGACACTGGCTTATCACCTAAAATACTAAAAGCCCTGCTTGTAAAGAACAAAAACTCTAAGCTTTTCAATACATTTAGAGGAGAAGCAGAAAATATTATACAACTTTAAAAGCCAGAGAAGCTTCGAGATACTTAATTCAAACATTTTAGGACTGAGAACATTCATTTCAGTGGAATATACACTTCTCAGATTAACAAATGATAAGGTTTGAGAAATTTAAGTTCCTGTCTGATAAATATGACATAAAAAGTATGATAGTCAATGAATTTGGACTTCTCAAAAAGGTGTGGAACTTCAGATAGGTAAAGAACACCAACAAGCTACTCCAAATAACTGAGTGACTACCTTTTCAATATAACTGAAAATTACAATTTTTCTTTGTTTTTGGTTTTTAAGTAGTGCCAGAGCAAACATCAATTCACAGGTCTTCATTTGGCTAACTTCACCATTAAGGTTGCCAAAGAGGATCCAGATTGAACTAATGTAGGATTACAGGTTTGTACAAACCTGTTCAGAAGTGTACTGTTCAGAAATGACTTCATGTGTTTTAATAGCTTCTACGTATATACAAAGAATTACTACCTTATTTCAATTTTATAAATGGAAAAGCTAGTGGTACATCTGTACTTTAAGAAAGTAGGAAATGAAGAACAGTCACTGCTGTGGCCTCAGTGGTCAGTCAGAAGTAAGAAATGAGGTGATAGAAGAAAGAATTTCTAGAGCTGAATATTGCAGAAGGGTATGAGTGCGCAGTTTATTGTACTCACAGAGATCTCATCCAGTCCCCAGTTACCTACTGAATCCCACAACAGAAAACAAATCTGTTTTTCCGAAAGGAACTGTGGATCGTTTTACCAGTGTTAATCTGGAAATCAGTCATTACAAAGTGCATATTTCCATTTCTTTGTTTTTTTTAATTGTGGAGCCCTGACGACTCCTAGACTTTTTAGACAACTACTGGTAAGAGACTGGCTGGAACACACGTCTGCAGCAGTGTGGACGAGAGTGAACCAAGTTCTTTAAGCTGTGGTCTCCTCACTGCCAAAGGGGGGGATGGTCATACTTACCTGTTAGAGACAAGTCGAGATAAAGCAAATAAAGCGCTCAGCCCGCACACGGCTAAGGTTTTCTTGTTTCCTCACTTCACAGAGGGCGGAGGACAACTCTGGCACCTCCGCCTAAGCCTTCTGCACCTGCAGAGACAAGGCTGTCAGTCAGTCGACGTCACCCGCAGAAAAAGAGCAGCAGGTGACGGGGCAACTCCAGACGGCAGAGAGAGACGGTGCCCGGAAGCCGCGGTCTTCAGGCGGCCGCGCGCACCGCCCAGGGCGGAAACCCGCGCCGAGGCAGCCGGCGCCGGCGGGGACGCCGGGAGCCTGCAGGGGACGCCGGGACTCGTAGTCCCCGGGCAGCAACTTGCGGGCCGGGTAGAGTGGAAACGGCGGGGCCACCCTCGTCCCGCCTTCTGACCACGTTGCTTTCCGCCCGGCCAGTGCCGTCGCTCGCGGCCTGGGCCGGCCCCTCTCCGACGCTGTCTCCATTGGTCCCCAGGCCCCGCGACTCCGGCTCCGCCCGGAAGTAGTGTCGGGGGAGGCGGTTTCCTAGATACGACACCGGAAAGCTGGGGGAGGCGCTCCGGGTTGCTGAGGGCGGAGGGCGGTGGCAGCGCTGGCGCTGGGGACCGGCTCGGTGGCTTCGGTAAACACTGACGCCGGCAGCTGCCCGCCTCAGTCCACACCCAGTCCTCGTCACGGCCTGCAGCACCCTCGCCACCGCCGTCCGGCGATGTGTCCCACCGTGCGGGCGTAGCAGCTGCGCGTGCGTGGAACCGTGGGGCCATGAGCGAAGCCGGCGGCGGCCTGGGCTGTGGGTCCCCGGTTCCCCAGCGAGCGCCATGGAGCCTGGTGGCTGCCACGGCCGCCCTCTACCTGGTGTCGGCCACGTCTGTGTGGACGGCGGGGGCCGCGCCCATGAGTAGGGAGGAGAAACAGAAGCTCGGGTAAGGGTGTGCTTGGCAGCCTGGGTGGGTTTCCTGGGAAGGCTGACCACGGGCGAGGCGCCTGTCATTGCAGCCCCGGAGCTCCGTGGCGTCTCCACTCGTGACTGGAACGGCTGCTTCTGGCGGGTGGGCAGGTTCCGGGAAGCGGGGGTCTGTCACCGTGTCGCCCTGGAGGTCGGTGACAGGTGCGAGTTCCTGTGTATGAACGCTGCTGTCCTGTCAGTGGTGAAGGGGGCTACAGCCAGGGTGGCCACGCGCGGAAGTCCAGCGGCTGCCTTTCCGAGGAGGGCATGGTGTCTCGCACAAGTGAACTGCCAGATGGAAAAATGTTGCTGGCCTGACACAATAAGGAAATGGTGTTTACACTTGTTAGGGAAGAGGGGCATTCGTTGGAACTTGAACTTAACAAATTTTACCCTTTCTTGCAGTGTTTTTCTGGTACTGCCTTTTCATAGTACAAGAGGCTATTTGTTGGTGTTATGCAAAAACCATAATTAAGAGTACTTACTTTACTCAGTAGTTTTATCAGTCTTCAGCGTGTCATACAACTCACATTATATTTACAGCGTTTAATTCAGAGTCAGTATGCTAATATGCACGAGGCCCTTGAAAGTAATAAAAGCTGAGAATCAATAGCAAGGGACAAAAGCATGAACAGTTAAGTCAGAGAAGAGGAAATGAGATAAATGTGAAAAGTTACTCAACCTAGTCCATTTCAGAAATGCAAATTAAAACGAGATAGCTATTTTTGTTCATCAGATTAGTAAATACAAAACTCAGAAATACAATCTTGGCTATTTAAGGCATGAAAAACCTTGCTGCGAATGTAATTTAATGTAACTAGTGTATCAGGATTTAAATCACACACACTTCTTGATTCATCAGTCCTATCTCTGGGCATCTACCCAACAAGCACTGTTAATATAGAACTAGATGTCCATCACAAAGTATGCATTCTGAAAGAATAGAACTGTTCATATGAGAGAAATGGTTAAATGTGGTGTATATTTTTTATGGACTAATATTCATGCATTAAGAAGATGGAAGATGGCAATACATCATTAGGAGACTACCTAGCATTTATTCCCAAGACAAAAAAAAAGCAAGTTGAGGATAGTATATATGTGTGGGCGTGTGTATACACATACATACACATATGTATACATACATACATATATACATATATATGAATGATATGTCATACTGTGACATAAATAAGCTTGGAAAAAATAAACTTGGAAAAAAAGATAATGTATGTCAAAGTGTTAGGATAAAAGGAAAGGAAGGTGAAAACATCAGGTTTTAATTTATATTCTTTCATAGTTTATATTTTTTAACCCCTCCTTTTTTTTTTTTTTTTAGTTTCTTTCATTTTATTTTTAAGATGGTTTCATCTGTCAGGGCAGAATAACACAAATACAAGAAGCTATCCACAGGTATAGTGGAGACCATATTTATCCACTATTCTAAAATCACGAGCTCAACCCCCCAAAAAAGGAATTACAAATCTGAGAAGGAAGAGGAAAGATGTAGACTAGTGAGTCTAATTAAACAAGAAAAATCATTAATGACATTGGTATTCCGTTCTCCAGAGCAGTACTAATACCAACTTGACCCTTGTAAACCAGGGAACCTGTCACTCCATTCCTAGTAAAGTTGTCTTACAACCTCTATAAAGTAAAAGAAATACACAAATATGTAAACCAGTTAGTTGGCCTCTCGTAGAGACAATGCAATACAGAAAAAGTTGTTTTTTTCAAAGTTTCCCTTCTGAGTTCTGCATGTTCATGGTACTTCAGAGCCCCAATAATCAAGCAGTTCATGACAAAAGATAAAAGTGAAAAAGTAGACACAGAGATCTGTGAAGACTTCTCCTATTTTGCTGTAAGTATCCATTGATTGATTAATCACCTCAGCAGGAATTCTGGACAGAAGTGCAGCCGTTAGTACTGTGGTCTCTCTCTCTTTTTCACCTTTGGGGAAATATTGGTACAGTCCCATGTATACAAATTGTAAAGTAAGAAATGGAGCAAATATGGACAAATATTTGCGCACAAAAGCTCTGACACCAAGAGCAAGAAGAGCACATCCCACCAATCTAAATATTCAAAAAGAGTCAAATTCCTCTGTTGTACTTCCGTCTTCTTGATGGGGTTTTACACTGATCAGCTGTTTCCGTAGCTTCATTGCTTCTTCAAACCTGGAAAGGTATTGTTCTAGGTCACGGTGAGACCCTCTCTGGACAGAGTCCACTGAAGGCCCTTTTTTCCGCTGCTGGAGCTCCAGGTTGACATCAGTACTGCACTCAGGTGGTCTCATAAGAGTCCAGTTTGTCTCCCAGCTGGGTCCCCTTGACTTCAGCCACATCACCCTGTGGGTTTGTTGTCCGTGTACTGACTGTATCACCCAGCACTACCTGCTTTGAAACTGAAGGAACGCTGAGGGAGTTCAGTTTATCACTGTCCTGGTGCTTTGTTTTTTGCTTGACTTTCTTCTTCCGCGCCGCTCCCGGGCCTGTGAGAGCCAATGATCCGGTTGATGTGTTGCTCCGAGTTCATGAGCAGCTTTCTCCGCCGCAGCTCGGCCAGACGCTGGGAAGTGGAGAGGCACGAACCAGCCGGGGCTCCTGATCTATCCCCGATCTCAGAAGATACGGTCACAGGCTCCATCCTTCTCTCCAGTCCGGGAGCAGCTGCGGTGGCAGTGGAGGTGGGGCGGTAGAGGAGGTAGCAACGCAACCCCCCTACACCCTTTTTTTAAAGACAGGGTCTCGCTTTGTAGTTCAGGGTAGCCCTGAGCTCACTATGTAGCCTGGGCAAGCCTCAAACTCACAGCAATCCTCCTGCCTCTGCTTTCCAAGTGCTGGGATTATAGGTGTGGGCTGCTATGCCTGGCTTTTTTTTTTGAGACAGGGTCTTGCTTTGTAGTTCAGGCTGGCTCTGAGCTCACTATGTAGCCCAGGCAAGCCTCGAACTCAGCAATCCTCCTGTCTCTGCCTCCCGAGTGCTAGGATGACAGGCGTGAGCCACCATGCCCGGTTGCCTGGCTTTTTTTTTTGAGACAGGGTCCCCTGAGTAATTTAGGCTGCTTTGAACTCTCTAGAAGCCCAGGGTAGCTTCAAACACCCAGCAATCCTTAGCCTTTGGAAGGCTGGAATTACAGGTATGCTTGGTTTATATCCTTTAAATCATTACTAGAATCTTTATATTGTTTTAAAATAAAATTGCAAGAAAAGATGTTTAATGAAGAAAAAATACAACTATAAAACAATTACTAGTAAGCTCTAATAAATATCCTATTGTTTTATGACTTTAGTATACCACTGATAATTTTTTTACTGAATACTGCACTCTTTACAAACATATGTAAAGTTGCATTTTATCATCTCTGTAATCCTCCCTATTCATAAGGTGGATGGGATATTTATTTTGCCAAAGTATGAGATTTAAGGTTTATTGTTGGGAATCACAAAGCTAGTAATTGATGGAGCCATTTTTCAAACTTAGGATGTGTATCTCCCCTGTGCTGGACTTTTTAAGATTTGGAAGAGAAATAACAGCTTTCCAGTGGCCTGGGATTATTACAGGCATGACCACCACACCCACCACAGAATTAATTTTTAACTGGAAAAACCCAACCAAAGTGATCTGAGATTTCAGTTGACAGTTTGAGATCAGTTTGCAAAAGAGAAATTACAATTATTTAGACTTGATAATTTAGATTATAGAGTAAAGGTAGCATCTAGCACAAACCACAAATACATAATTACATGACTGTTTTCTTCTTTGGGAATTTTCAGAAAACTGCACTCTGCTTTACTAGGTTTATCTGTGCAATGTTAAAGCTCAAATAATGATTTATGACCAAACAGAAAATATCACACCCTTTTCTCTCCACCCTTAAAGAAAACAAAACAAAAAAATTGGAAATGTTAATGGCAAGCAGTTGCTTAATTGTTTGCCTGTTTGTGAGTTATGGATTATTTATGTAATTGTATTTAGTCTTATCCTTCATGGTATTAGGGGTTTTGTTATCTTTTTATTTGGAGATGAATATAAAGCAATTCAGTTACTATAGAGTTGGCAGGCAACATAACTTTAGAAAAAGGTGACTTACAGGAATTATTAAAAATGAAGAAAAGCATACTTTTTAAAATTGAGAATCTGGTTTTCCTGTAGCACTCAAGCCTCCAAATACAAGAATGTTTCACAGACACATTGATTTCTTAGTTCCAAATTTACAGGATTTTTAGTTGGTTAACTATGGGAGTATGAAATACCCATTTCAAATAGTCTTGGAGAATATAAGAAGTAGATAAACCAAACCACACAAATTTCTTTTTGACCCTTCGATTTCTCATTACAAAGCTGAACACTGTTTTATCTCAGTTTTTTGAGGGACTAGACTATAGATATCATCAAGTGTATCTTTTTAAAACATGGAAAACATTAATAAATATGTACTTAAACTAGGCATTAGTGGTTTTATTCAGTTTAATAGGAAAGGCAGAAGCTAGATAAAATACTGTTTCCTATTTCTATCAGTCATCTCACCGTTCTCTTTCTGTAGAAAATATAGTATAATCAATAAATGATATTAATAATTATTCACTTTGGTGGGCCGGAGATTTAGCTCAGTGGTTCCGGTGCCTGCCTCACAAGTGCAAGGTCCTGAGTTCGATCCTGGTAACCACATACAATGCTGGGTGTGGTGACTCATGCCCACCAGCAATCAATACCACATACCACAGTGCCAGGCATGGTGGCTCACGCCTGTTGTCCCAGCACTCAGGAGGCAAAGGCAGGAGGATTGCTGAGTTCCAGGCTTGCCTGGGCTACATAGTGAGCTCAGGGCCAGCCTGAACTGCAAAGTGAGACCCTGTCTCAAGAAAACAAAAAACAAAAACAAAACAAAACAAAAAAATAATTTTTTCTTTGGGAGCTCTCTAGCACTATTTCTCCTTCAAGACACATCAGTAATTATGAGAGGTATAGTAATTGTTTTTCAGCACCAGTTTTCCTTTCCTTTGATTGTGGCAGGTATCATTCAACAGATTTTTTTTTTAGGCAAAATGTAAAGTGACTTTAATATAATTTGCTAGGATTTGTAAAAGTTTGGCCCACCTCTTTGTGTGAGTTCTTGAACTTGTCTAATAACTGGTGTATCTCCTAACTCTGTTTATTTCTCTTTCTAACTAAATATTACCTTTTTTAAAAAAGATGGGTGTGTAGGCTAGAGATTTAGCTCAGTGGTTCTGGTGCCTACCTAGCAAACACATGGCCCTGAGTTTGATCCCTGGTAACCACATAAAATATGGGGCGTGGTGATTTATGCCCCACCAGCATTCAGTACCACATACCACAGTGTTGGGTGTGGTGGCTTATGCATGTAGTCCGAGCACTTGGGAGGCAGAGGCAGGAGGACTGCTGAGTTGGAGGCTTGCCTGGGCCACATAGTGAGCTCAGGGCCAGTTTGGTGTGTTTTTATGAGGAAGAATTAGCTTTCCGAAACAATAAGCAAGAGTAATTTTTTCCATTTCTGTTTTTTCAAAATTAGGAATCAAGTACTGGAAATGTTTGATCATGCTTATGGTAACTACATGGTAAGTAGAGAGCTTATCTTTATTTTATTTATTTATTTATTATTTATTTATTTATCATTTCCTGGAACCAAACTTAGGACCTGGAGCAGGCACAGTGCCACTGAGCTACAGCTGTAGCCCAGAAAGCTTATCTTTATGTACCATTTATATGAATTGATTATGTGAATAGGGTCAACTGGGAAATTTGAGGCCTGAATTACCAGCACATTTTGTTTTTTAAAATGTTTTTAAAAAGTTTTTAAAAACAAGTTTTTAAAAAGCAAGGCAGATGGAAGCAAAGTTCTTGTAAATAAAGGGGTGAATGAAAAGTTAAAGGGATGGGAGAGCTTTGGGGGAAAAAGAAAAATCAAGATACGTACCAATAAAATGAATTTAACCCCTCCAAAAGATTTTTAAAAACCCAAATGTCTGTTAAAAAAATAAAAGCAGGGCAAACATAAACTAACAGTATTTGCGGTGGTGGTTTTCAGGAAGCCATTTTATTGAATAGGTAAGAATAAATTGAAATTAGATTTTGAAATACTGTAAAGTTTCCTTGGGCACTACTAACACATTCATTGAATGCTTTATAAAGCTAGATATTGTGAATGTAAAAATGAAAAGATTATTTTTGGTGTTGAGAAATTCTTTAAAATAAACTATACTATTACTTTGTATATTCTATAAAGAAATTCTTTGCTTAAAAAAGATAAACTATCACCTGTATTCTGCTTTTACATGTTTTAGAGCTCCCTTCTGATGAAATAGCCAGTTTCAGTTTTATGAGATAAGATGTTTGGAAGATCTGTTGTACAACAAACTAGACAAAATAGCAAACATATTGTAGTCTAAAGGAAAGTTTTCCATATAAGTTTGAGAATGATTCAGTTAAATTTTCCTGAGAATTATTTCTTATAACCCTCTGACTTTTTGTTTTGATTTTTGTTTTTTCTTTTTTTCCTTCAGTTCTGGAAATTGAACCCAAGGCCTTCATACTAAACTATGTCCCTAGGCTTCCCCATCCCTGTTTTAAAATTTGAGATAGAGTGTCAATAAGTTTCCCAGGCAGGCTTTGAACTTTTGATCCTTCTGCTTCAGCCTCCCAGAGTGCTGGGATTATAAGTATGCACCGCTAAGACCAGCTATAATGTTGATTTTGCTTTTTTTTTTTCAGACAAGTTCTGTTTCTGTAGTTCAGACTGGCCCTGAACTCACTATGTAGCCTAGGCTAGCCTCGAACTTGGCAATGCTCCTGCTTCTGCCTTCCAAATGCTAGAATTACAGGCATGAGCCACCACATCCAGCATTGTGATATGTGGTACCAGGGATTGAACTCAGGACTTTGCACTTGGCAGGCAGATGCTGGAACTACTGAGCTAAATTTCTGGCCCTGATTTTACATTTTAAAATATATCAACAGATTTTTCTTCTATGATTATAGCCTATAAAATGTCATTAGTGAAACTTTGCTGTAGAGCTAACTTTAATTCAGCTTTAAATATTTTTCAACTAGTTCAGTGAATGTATTTTCATTATATATTAACCAAAATTTTTATTTTTATTTTTTTGGGGACAGAGTCTCGCTTTGTAGTTCAGGCTGGCTTTGAGCTCACTATATAGCCCAGGCAATTCTGGAACTCAGCAATCCTCCTGCCTCTGCCTGCCAAGTGCTGGGATGACAGCTGTGAGCCACCAGGCCCAGCACTGTGGTGTGTGGTACTGATTGCTGGTGGGTATGAGTCACCACGCCTGGTATGGCTGTATGTGGTTTCCGGGGATGGAACCAGGGAATTTGTGCTTGTTAGGTGCCAGAACCACTGAGCTAAATCTCCAGCTCCATTAACCAAATATATTTGTATTAAAATCATTATTATTATCTATGAACATCTTTAGTGTATCTTTGTTCATTTTTGTGTTTTTTTTTTTTTTTTTTGAGACAGGGTCTTGCTTTGTAGTTCAGGCTGGCCCTGAGCTCACTATGTAGCCCAGGCAAGCCTCGAACTCAGCAGTCTGCCTGCCTCTGCCTCCCGAGTGCTGGGATTACAGGCGTGAGCCACCATGCCTGGCAATTTTTGTATTTTTAAAACATTTTATATATTATAATGCTTGGTCTGTTTTATATTCCACATTTGATAAGACCACACATTAATTTCCTAATGTTTTTAGAATATGATATTGATGTAGTTTGGGTACAAATATATCAAAAACCCAGTTTCAAATTCATTTTTCAAGACTTCAGCCATTCCTTAGTAGTTCTTTTACAATAACTTATTCCTATTAATTCAGGTTAGGTAAAGCATAATTTAACAAATCTAGGCTAATGGTTTTAATATGGCAAGTGGATGATAAATACATAGTTCTTGTTTCAGTGTTAAAATAATACGCAGCTGGGTAAGTTTATCACATCCTACTACTAATAGGAGCCTCTCTTTGAAGAGTGTGGTATCTTGTCCCTGTTAGGTAAGCAGTAGAATATTCTGTCAATACTTTTTCCCCTCTATAGAATATATTTAATTAATAAATATATTAATTTGTGATATGGCAGGCTGACAACAACACCTGGAAGAGTTTCCCAGTTCTTATGGCTACTTTCTGGTAATTTTTTGCTCTACTAGCTACTTAAGAGCTCTAAGTGAGAGGGATTTCAACTCTGAAGACTGGGAACTTCTGTTGCAAGTAATGACATCTGTGTACTGATCTGTAGACCACTGCATTGCATATTTTCAAATGTTCAGCCGTTTTACAACATGTGTGGTACTTGTGATGTACTTGTGGTATACGTAATCTCCATAAAGTCTGCAACCCAATATTTACTCTAGAATTTACATTTCCCCTTTTAAAGTTCTCAAGTTCTTAGTGAACAACAAGTCCTAAAATATTTAAAGAGAATCCAGGAACCTTTTATTTGAAGTTAGTTGAAAAAACAGACACTACTACCTTATTACAGAGTAAAGTGTATAGGTTTACACATAGGTGGATTTGAGTTTAAATCCTGTCTTTGGTATTTACTAGTCTGGATCCTAAACAGAACACTTAACCTCCATGAATAGTGTCTTAGCAGTGTTAAATAGGGATATTTGTAAAAGGTTATAGGAGATTTTTTTGAGGACCCAAATTTTTAAAAAAATTTTGATGTTTAATAAATTTATCTTTCCTATGACCCATTCTTAAAAATGACTGAATCATAAACGCTTATTAAATTTTTTGAAGGAACTAAATTGGAGTCTTAATGATGTATAATCACGTTTATTTTTTGCATTTGATTATATGAAGTATCATTGCTTTTTAAACTCAAAGAAATAATTTAACAAACTTCATTGAATGCAAGATTATGGTGAATTTCAGGGCTTGTAAATCATACTTTGTTGTAGTCAGTTATTTACTTTGCTAAGATGCAGAGTGCCGGGTACATGGTTGCTTTTAGCAAATGTTGAAAACTTTTCTTCACTGCTCACTAGTTTCTTCTAATATTATTCTCCAGTTTAGTTTATAATTGGAGCAATTCCTTTAAACTTCTTGGTTCCAAGCAAAACAGTGGCATTTTCCAGAGCTGGTTAATATAATTAAGGGCAAGAACTCTGGACTTGGAACAGGATAGGCTGAGATGTCTCTGCCACCTACCAGCTGAGTTACAATGGGAAAGTTACCTCATCTTCCTGAGCCTCTTTCCTCAGTTCTGTGAAATGGAGACAGTGCTGTGCCTGCTTCAGTGTTGTGTTTAGAGTTAGTGTCTGACAAATGGAAGCACTGTGTGTTTACTACTCCTACTGCTACTGGTAACAACAACTGCTATCATTACTATGTATTCTCTGCCCAAGATTTGAAGTATTTAACTAAAATTATTTTAGGCTTTAACTCAGAACTTGTTCCCCAGATGGTACAGAAACCTTCCTTATGTGTACATGGTCTTCCCTGTTTTAGGCATGTGCCTTTTGAACTTAGTTTTTTGAACCAAAAGGTTCTCATGATGCTGTTTCCTTTTTTTTTTTTTTTTTTTGAGACAGGGTCTTGCTTTGTATTCAGGCTGGCCCTGAGCTCACTATGTAGCCCAGGCAAGCCTGGAACTCAGCAATCCTCCTGCCTCTGCCTCTTGAGTGCTGGTATTACAGGCATGAGCCACCACGCCCAGCACTGTGGTATGTGGTATTGATAGCATTGTATGTGGTTACCAGGATCGAACTCAGGGCCTTGCACTTGCAAGGCAGGCATTGGAATCACTGAGGTAAATCTCTGCCCATGATGCTGTTTCTTAATAGAAATGTCATGCCAGGTCTGGGTAGATTACTACATGTTTATCATCGCTGGAATTATATTTAGGGATTTTCTAATGTTATCAATTATTAGCTTAACTAGTAATATTTTAATGATTGAAACATCTCTTAACCTAATCATGTTATAGTTTATCCATAAGGAATTGCCCAAATTATATGAAATTTGATATTTATTTTGGCAAGACTTGTAACCGTACTAAACTCTAGAGTACTATCACTCCAGGGCTTTTAGTAACGTGTTTAGAATATTTATGGAGAGTTCAGTTCGCAGATTAATTTACATGGGAACATGACTTATGTTTGGGCTAAATGTAGAATTTTCCTGGATGCAAGCTTGCTCATGTGATATTTTTCTTCCATGTTTTTCCTGACTGCTGTGGGTAACTCAGTTAAACTGCTTTAATCAAAAACTATACTTTGGTAGATTTCTAAACATTACATATGCACTTGGAAAGAACTGGCACGCACAATTTCCTATGACTAGTAAAATCATACCTAATGCTGCAACCACTTTTAACTTTCATTTCATGAAACAGATTGGTCTTTATAATTAAATGAAAGGAACTATTTTAAATTGTTAAGTTCCCATGGATTTCCAGATTTATGTATATTTTAGTATTGCTTCTTTAAAGTTTTTTATTTGATAAAATATACATAATATGAAATTTACCATTTTAACCCATTTTGAGTGTACAGTTCTGTGGCATTCAGTAATTTGCATTGTTTTATATTCATCTATGGATGAATTCATCTTTTTTATCTTCTTCACCTGGCACGCTATAGTTCATGTTTCTTTTTTTTTTTTTTTTTTTTTTTTTTTTTTTTTTTTTTTTTTTTTTTTTTTTTTTTTTTTTTTTTTTTGCTTTTTGAGACAGGGTCTTGCTTTATAGTTCAGGCTGGCCTTGAGCTCACTATGGTGCCCAGGCAAGCCACCGCGGACTCAGCAATCCTCCTGTCTCTGCCTCCCGGGTGCTGGGATTACAGGCGTGAGCCACCACGTCCGGCATTGTGGTTCGCGGTGTTGATTGTTGGTGGGCGTGTCTCCACGCCCAGCATTCTATGTGGTTACCGGGGATCGAACTCAGGACCTTGTGCTTGCGAGGCAGGCGCCGGAACCACTGAGCTAACCCTCCAGCCCTCATGTTTCTTTTTAATTGTTTGCTTATCAAAAAGTAATCTGTAAACAAGTTATTTTAGAAGTGATACTAATAGGGAAAATGCAAAAATTATCTCTTCTTATATAAGCCATTGTGTATCTTATTCATTATTTCTTGACTTCTACGTTTAGCACATCCCAGAACTCTACCAAACTTATACAAGAAATTGTCATATCTTCTTGTAATGTTTTATATTCATACTGTTACTCCAAATAGAATTTTAATTCAGTAGAACAAGGTTTTTCGTTTAATTAAAGTTACTGATATATAATTCATAAGCAATGAAATTCCAATTTTAAGTGTATACTTCTAAGGTTAGATAATTATATGCAATTATTTAACAACCATCATAATATAAAACTGCAAATTTTCCATCACTTTCAAACTTTCTTTATGCTCTTTTGTGATAGATTCATTTTCCTTTCATCCTTACAACTATTGATTTGGCTCTTTTGTCATTACAGTTTTCCACTTTGAAGAGTTTAATATAAATGGCATACAACAATATGTAGTCTTTTGATTTAGTTCTTTCATTTAGTGTGATGCTTTTGTTTTTGTTGTTGTTATTTTTTGAGACAGGGTTTCGCTTTTTAGTTCAGGCTGGCCCTCAGCTCACTATGTAGCCCAGGCAAGCCTCAAACTCAGCGATCCTCCTGTCTCTGCCTCCCAAGTGCTGGGATTACAGGCGTGAGCAACCACGCCCGGCACTGTGCTATGTGGTATTGATGGCTGGTGGGCGTGAGTCACTAAGCCCAGCATTGTATGTGGTTACCGGGATGGAACTCAGGACCTTGCGCTTGCGAGGCAGGCGCTGAAACCACTGCGCTAAATCTCTGGCCCATTAGTGTAATGCTTTTGAGCTTTATACACGTTGTTGAAGATGGATAGAGCTTCTATTTATTGCTTAATAATGTTTACTTGATTGGTAGGTTACAATTTATTCATTTACTGATTGATGAATATTTGACTTGTTGCTTGTCTTTGGTTATTATTAAAGCTGCCAAAACCTTGTGAGTGTTAGTTTTCATGTGGACATACATTTTCATGTATTTTTCACCTAAGAACAGGATTATTGTGTCATATGGTAAATGTAAGTTTAACTCTACATGAAACTGCTAAACATTTCTAAAGTGTCTACAACATTTTGCATTCTTCATCAGCAATATGAGTTTTAGTTACTACACATCCCCTCAAGTGGTATTTACAGTCTTTTTAATTTTAGCCATGCTAGTGGGTGTGTAGTGGTATTTCATTGTGGCTTTAACTTGATTTTTTACTGCTGACTATTGATGTTGAAAAGCTTCCCATGTGCTTATTTGCTATTCATATATCTTTTTGGGTGAAACATCTGTTCAAATTTTTTTCCATTTTAATATCAAGTCATGTGTCCTATTATTGGTAATAAGTTATAAAAATTATACATTTTAGACATTAGTTCTTTAACACACATATTTGGTAGGTACATTCTTTCAGTCTTTGCTATGGCTTTTAAGTTTCTTTAACAGTTACTGTTGAAACACAGATATTTTAAAATTGTGATTAAATGCAATTTATCAATAACTTTTTGTCTGTTAACCATCTATTCTACTTCCTTGAAAAAATCACTTGTTATTTCTAGTAGCTTTAAAGAAAAGATTCCTTAGGATTTTTCATGTGGTTGTTACCCATCTGTAGCCAGACACTCTTACTTATTTTCCAATCTGTATGTCTTTTATATAATGTATTTTCCTCGCCTTATGGCAGCACTAGTGTGTTGAAAAAAGGTGGTGAAATCCTTGCCTTGTTCCTAATTTCAGGGAAAAAGCTATCAGTTTTTCACAAATGAGTATGAGGTTATAGGCTTTTTTACCAAGTTAAATTACCCTCTGTTCTTAGTTTGCTGGGCATATATTTTTTTTAAATCATCAAAGGGTATTTAATTTTGTCAGGTGCTTTTTCTGCATCTGTTGCTGTAATCTTTAAAAATCAGTAGCAAGACTTTATCATAACATCATCATTTATTATTCATATCATATAACCTTATTGCATCAGTTTTATTTATTAACCAAAATCAGCATGACTAAGATACATTGAAGAATTTGAAAGCTTCTATTCTCTTGTAACTTTTGAGTACAAACTAATACTGTATTTTACTGTATAGTGATAAATTTATAATCATATGAGACTACTCTACTTTTACTACTTATTCTCTTCAGTACCAAGAAACATTTCATAAAATATAATACCTAAAAGGGCTGGAGATTTAGCTCAGTGGTTCTGGCACCTGCCTCAGCACAAAGTCCTGAGTTCAATCCCTGCTAACCACATACAATGCTGGGCGTGGTGACTCATGCCCACCAACAAGCAGTACCACATACCACAGTGCCAGGCGTGGTGGCTCATGCCTATAATCCCAGCACTCAGGGAGGCAGAGACAGGAGGATTGCTGAGTTTGAGGCTTGCCTAGGCTACATAGTGAGCTCAGAGACAGCCTGAACTCCAAAGTGAGACCTTGTCTCAAAAAAAAAAAAAAAATCTAAAAGGCCAAGGAATGTTGATTATGGGAAGTGAACATTATAATAATTTAATAATTAAAATAAGTAGGCTCCTAACATTTGAAAAATAGTTTAATAAAAGAGAGTGGAAAATTTGGTGCGGGGAGTGAAAAGACAACTGGTAAATTGTACAAGTGCAATAAGTAGCTAGTGTATGTCGTCATTGTGTGCTAGGTAGTTTACTGAATAACATGTTTTTATGTTAAGAACAAGGAAGAAGATGGGTCCTGGAAGTTAGGAGAGTTTTTTTTTTTTTTTTTGAGGCAGGTTCTTGCTTTGTAGTTCATGCTAGCCCTGAGCTCACTATGTAACCCAGACAAGCCTTGAACTCAGCAATCCTCCTGCTTCTGCCTCCCATGTGCTGGGATTATAGGCATGAGGCATCATGCCCAGCAGGAGAGTTTTTACTGAAAATAAGGATAGCTCCTGGATTTCCAGGAGGGATCTTGAATGTGTGGCACTTTTGACTCAGTTAATTAGAGATGAGCAGAGCACAGGAATTGTTTGTTCAGTTGTTTGCTGACCACTCCACATCACAGGTGATTCTGTGCATTTAAAATGACCAGTTGGAACTCAGGCTCTCTAGCCCAGTTCTTCAGCATATACAGTCTAAAAGAAACCAGGATTTTTTTTTGCTTTTTGAGACAGGGTCTCGCATTGTAGTTCAGGCTGTCCCTGAGCTCACTATGGTGCCCAGGCAAGCCGCTGCGAACTCAGCAATCCTCCTGTCTCTGCCTCCTGAGTGCTGGGATTACAGGCGTGAGCCACCACGTCTGGCAAGAAACCAGGATTTTTTAGAAAAAAAGCTGGTTATTATATACTTTAAGTTCTTCAGAAATCAGGGGGACAGTGAAAACTTGCTGTAGCTCCCTGCATTCCATGTTGCCTGAGAAGTTCATCCTTGGTCTGAAGTTCTAGTCCACTGTCTGTTCTTGTTTTAATTCTTATCAATATGGTGGATGGCCCAACTCTGTCTCAGTCCCTTCCCCTGGCCAGCTACCTTACAGATAAGTTAACTAAACACTTTTCTATTTCTCTGCCCCTCCAGAAATATTCCTAACTGGTGTGGGGAGAGAGTTGAAGATAGAATTTGGCTGCTTTCAGATGAGGTAGGTCAGTGTAGGGAAGAGAGCAGGCAGGTATTATCTCCAGAGATCTCATCTCAGGGGCCTTGTATAGAAGTCACACTGGGTATTAGCAGTTGTGAACTCTCTTCAGAGGATTAATGTAGTGGGCCACAATAAAAGACATTTGGCATGTTCATCTGTGGCTCCATCTGTATGACTGTTTGGAATTTAACAACTTCTAGTTAAGAAGGAACAAATTTTACCAAGAGATTAAGTATGTATGGCCCAAACATAAGAACCAGAATGAGGGCTGGGGATTTGGCTCGGTGGTTCCAGTGTCTGCCTGGCAAGCACAAAATCCCAAGTTTAATTCCTGGTACCACATATCACAGTGCTGGGCATGGTGGCTCACACCTGCAATCCCAGCACTTGGGAGGCAGAGGCGGAGGATTGCCAAGAGTTTGAGGCTACATAGTAAGTTCAGGGCCATCTTGAACTACAAAGTGAGACCCTGTCTCAAAAAAAAATCATATTTGGACATGATTCCTTCACCATTTATCTTTTCATTTTGGTTCTGTTTTTTTGTTTTTGAGACAAGGACTTGCTTTGTAGTTCAGGCTGGCCCTGGCCTCACTATGTAGCCTAGGCAAGCCTCGAACTCAGCAATCCTCCTGCCTCTGCCTCCTGAGTGCTGGGATGACAGGCATGAGCTACCATCCCCAGCATTGTGGTATGTGGTACTGATTGCTAGTGGGCATGAGTTAACCACACCAGATATTGTTGTATGTAGTTACTGGGGATCCAACCCAGGGCCTAGCCCTTGCTAGGCAGGCTCTGGAACCCCTGAGCCCACCTCTGGCCCCCAGACATGATTCTTAAGGAACTGGATTAAGGCATGTCATCAGCTGCTCCTAGACCTGCTCATGGCGATTAAGTCTGTTGTTTCTTTTATTGCAAGAGAAAGATGTTTAATATGAGGACCTGGAATAAAATATTTAAAATACATACAACTTTATTGAAAATTAACCACATTTGATATTTCTAATAACATAATGAATTTTAAATCATTTTTTAGCAGCATAAAAATCTCTAAAATCTAGCTTTCACATGGATTTTACTAAACAGTAAATTTTTGGTGCTGTTTTGATTTGACAATTTTAGAGGAGATTTTGTTATTTCAGAGGTTGAGTAAGTTTACAGTGTGATGTGGAGAATCTACTTTTTTTATAGTTTACTTTTGCACCTTTGTTTTTATCTAAACACATGTTGTACTTAATTTTCATAGGATACTTTTATCACCTGAGCTTAATTTCTGAAGATCAATAATTCTTAAGTATTTTCATAGCTCCAAGTTTTGTCAATGTGAATTAGTTACTCCTCTTTCTGGCAACACATTGTGAAGAAAAGCAGCTATTCTTCTCTTAGCCTAGGAAGACTGTTTGCCACGTTAGCCGAGATGTTTGACGTTTACTTAACCGAGATGTTTGATGTTTACTTAGGGTGTTTATTTGACACGTATACCTTCTACATTTCTGCAAACCTTCTTAGTTTGCTTTGTGGTTAACCCAAAGAAAGCCTGTGGTTTTATTTTTATCCATAGTTTTGAAACAAAGGACCATGAAATATATTAACACTTGGTTCAAAGCTCCTTTCCTTAATAGCTAGCATATTTTTGATAATATATTATTGGTAGTAATTGCTACCAACATTTTTATTATCTAGATAAGTTCAGGATTTGAGTTTTCTTAATTTTATTTGGAGTTTGATTTCATATTTAATTTCAGATAGACATGTTTAGGTATTTGGTTTTTAAAACCGTAAAATAGTGCAAGGTTTTATAAGCAGTGGTTTAAAATAGTAAGAAACATTACAACCAAAGTAACATTTGAATGATCTTTTTACAAGGTACTTTTCAAAATATATCAGTGACTTCAAAAATTTTTCCTTTCTTCATTTCTAGGCATTACCTATATGAGTTAAGTGTGAAACTATAAAATAAAAAATTGTGCATGTTCTGATAAATCAGTTTCTACTGGAATTGATATATAAAAAGGTATTTAGGATACTGAAATGATAAATGTAAAAATAACTTATATTGAAATTCTATGTATTATTAAAATAACAAATACTGTATTGAATTCACAATTTGGTAGTTATGTCTGGATTCTAATTATATCAAAACAATGGTTGTTTAGAATCTTCTCCTGAGGGAATGAATCAGTACAGAGAGCACTCCATTTTTCTAAGTATGAAGTGTTACATGCTTTAGGGTTTTTGTATTCTTCAGCCTGCTTTAAAAGTTTTGGTTGTTTTTCTTTTTGTCTCTTTCTGTTGATCATGTGTTTAATGTTTCTGAACTCTGTAATGGTCTCTTTCCTTCCTCCCTTCCTCCCTGCCTCTCTCACCCTCTCCCTCTTTCTCTCCCTCTCTGGAGGGCAGAGGAGTTAATGGACATTGAACCAGACTCTTAAAGAAGTTTTTTTTATTTATTCATTTTTGAAGAAAAACCTCATGAGTTGCCCTGCTGACCTTGAATTTTTCTGCCTTTTCTGCCTTAGCCTTTTCTTTAGCTAATATACTATAGATTTGGAATCTAGGTTGTGTAGTAGGAGAGAATTAAACATGTCACTGGGGATACTTTTGCTAAACTTTAAGAAATAAGAATAATGTGAGTACCTGAATAATAAAAACAGTTCTTCATGTCTAAAAGATAATACCAGTCTTAGAACTTTTCCATAGCAATACTCAATGAATGTAGTAAGAATGTAAATTTGTATCTTTAAATTCCTGAAGGAAAGATAATACATCTTAAGCATTTCATAATTATTCAAATTATTCCTGAAGTACTGTATAAGTAGGGTGATAGACAGCCCCACCCAGGAATATCAGATAGATAAAAATATCCATATTTAGGCCAGAGTTTTAGCTTAGTGGTTCCAGTGTCTGCCAGCAAATGCAAGCTCCCTGGTTCAATCTCTTGTAACCACATACAATACCAGGCATAGTGACTCACACCCACCAGCAATCAGTACCACACACCACCGTGCTGAGCATGCCATGGTGGCTCATGCCTGTAATCTCAGCATTTGGGAGGCAGAGGCAGGAGGATTGCTGAGTTCCAGAATTGCCTGGGCTACATAGTGAGCTCAGGGCCAGCATGAACTACAAAACTCAGGTTTGTCTTGCTTCTCTTTTTCTAGTAGCTTGAGGTTCAATGTTAGATTGTTTATTTGAGTTTGCTCTGTTTTCCTGGTGTAGGTATTCACTGTTATGAATTTTCCTGTAGAATTACTTTCATTGTGTCCCCTAAATTCCTGTATATTGTACTGGAATTATCATTGAATTGTAAAAGCTGTTTAATGTCTTCTGTGACCCATTGGTTATTAATCAGATTGTCATTCATTTTCTCTGTGTTTGTAAGGATCTTGGAATTTCTTTTGCTGTTCAGCTCCAATTTCAAGGCACTGTGGTCTGACAGTATCCAGGGGATAACTTCAATTCCTTTGCATTTACTTAAGCCCATTCTATGAACTAGCATGTGGTCTGTTTTGGAGAATGACTCATGAGCAGCTGAGAAGACTGTGTATTCTTTCTTTGTGGGGTGAAATACCCTATAAGGCATCTCTTAAGTCAATTTGTTCAAAAGTTTGGTTTAGCTCAAGTGATTTTTTTGTCCAGTCAATTAGTCTATTTGTAACAGTGGGATATTGAAAACGACTACTACTATTGTATCAGTGGTTATCTGGCTTTTCATATCTATTAGTATTTGTTTTATATAGTTTGGTGCATTAGAATTTGGTGTGTAAATATTTATGATTGTTATATTTTTTTCTCTTGGATTGTTCCCTGTATGAGAATATCATGACCTTCTTTGTTTGTCTTAATCAGTTTTGGTTTGAAATCTATTTTCTCTGCAAACAGGATAGTCCTGCTTTTTTTGCAGTTTCCTGCACATGGAGAATTGTTTTCCACCCCTTTACTTTCAGTCTAAGGTTTTCTTTCTGAATTAGTATGTTTCTTGTATGCAGCAAATTGTAGGATCTTGCTTCTTGATCTATTCTGCCAGTCTGTGTCTTTTAATTGGTGCATTGAGTCCATTGACATTAATGATTATGAGTGATGTGAACTGACTTAGAGCTGTCATGCTTTCATGTTCATGGCTCTTTTATTCTTTGCTTTTCCTCCTTTTCATTCAGTTTCTTGTATTGCCCAATTAGTTCACTCTGTTGGGTCTCACGGTTTTGTAACTTTCATTGTTTTTTTCCAAGATACTCTTTAGAATTTTTTGGAATGCAGGTTTTGTTTTTGTGAAATTTTTCAGGTGTTTTTTGCCATGGAAGTATATTAATTCCCCATCAATTTTGAAAGATGGTTTTGTAGGATATATCAATCTAGGTTAGAGGTTGTTTTCTTCCAAGGCTTGAAACACTACTCCAGGCTCTGCTTTCATTGAATGTTTGGGTTAAAAAGTCTGCTGTGATCCTGATGGGCTTGATTTCATATGTGTTTTTTTCTTTTCTCTAAATGCTTTCAGTATTTCATTCTTTTGTTGAATATCTGGAACCTTGATAATTACATGCATAGGTGTAGGTTTTTTTTTTTTTTAGTATCACAGCCATTTGGAGTCCTGTAGTCCTCACTTATCTGTATGTCCAGTTCTTTTCCTTTTCCTGTGAAGTTGTCTGCCATTATATCTGTGAACAGTTTTTTTTTAAATGCCTTTTGCAATGTCTTCTGTTTGTCAGTGAGTCTAATCAGTCTAATAGTCTTTTTTTTTTGTTTTTGAGGCAGGGTCTCAGTTTATAGTTCAGGCTGGCCCTGAGCTCACTATGTAGCTCAGGCAAGCCTTGAACTCAGCAATCCTCCCGTCTCTGCCTCCTGAGTGCTAGCATTACAGGCCTGAGCCACCAAGCCGGCCTCTGTGGTATGTGATACTGATTGCTGGTGGGCATGAACCACCATGCCCAGTATTCTGTGTGGTTACCGGGGGTTGAACCAGGGACCTTGTGCTTGCTAGGCAGGTGTTGGAACCACTGAGCTTAATTTCCAGCACTGTTATTCTTTTTTGTACCAAGAGCTTTTCATTTGATTTCTTATGGTCCCTTGCCATTTTCCATAAATTATACCTTTCCTGTGCATTGGCTGCGATCCTGTCCTTAGGTGTGAAATTTGTTCCTTAGCTTCATTCATCCTATTTGCAAATTTTCCTTTGCATTTTTAATCACCTCAGACTCCGTTTAAAGCTGTTTAACAAGTTCCATTGTTTTTGCCATCTCAGAGTCTATCATGCCTCTGAACTCTTCTTTAGCATTCTTATCTTTCACTGTGGACAGTATCTCTGCTTTTAGCTCATAGATTATTTCTGTTCCATTTTAGTAGACCTGCTTTTGTTGCCATCTCAGAGAGTCCTGGTGGGTGAACTTTAGTTTGCTCCATTTCCCTTTTCCCTGGATTCCCCTATGGTGATGATCTTTGTATCTAGGTTTTTGAATTTTTTCTCATTTCTATTCCTTTGTTGTTGCTGGTGTTATTCACTTAATTCCTTGCTGGTATCTGGGCAATGTTTGTTGCAAGTTTCTTTCTTCCTAATATTTGGATTCCTTGGGAGACAGGTACTTCCTGGGTTGTCCTCCTTGGATGTGTAATGGCCCTTAAATATTTTCAGTTCTGGTACACCATGGGATGTGTTTAAATAGAACAATCGCATTATCTTTGTTGAGATAATACAATCATCATTAAAAGTATCTAACACAGCACAGGAAGCAATAAGCTTTGGCAACTATTATTCTGATACCTTTAACCTCATGAGTTACTTCTCTGACCATATGCCCAAATTTAGAATTAATCAGAAATTTGTTTACAACACACAGGTCCTTAAAAATAGCAGCACTACCCTTTGAGAATAAAAGATCATTGGGGAGTTGGGGAGGTAGGGAGATAGAAAGAGAGAGAAAGATTAGAAATAGGATTAGAAGGACTTATAAAGATCACATAGGCCTTGAGAGCCTTATAGATGTCAGAGGACAACAGAGGCAGATAGAAAAATATAAGACAGAGCCAACTAAGATCTGCAGGACCACTAGAGACTTTTTACAGCCTCCTATAATAATACAGAAAGAAGAGAAATTAGGGAAGACTGAAACTTTACTTATAGGTTTTGATTCTGACTAGAGGACAGGGAGGATGAAGAGCAAGAGGAGAATAGGAGTGCCTAGCAGCAGTGGGCAAACAGGAGACTATTTTCCCTCTTACGTAAAAATGAGAGTAGTTGAAAAAAGAAAAAAACCCAACACTGGACAAATTCAGCAACAGCAGAGTAGAGAAAAGAAAAAAGTTAGATCAAAGAAAGAGAATAACAACAACAACAACAAAGCAAAGCTAAGAATACTGCCAAAATGGGCCTTCAACAGTGTGGATATGGTGTTTCCTATAGATAGTATGGGCAGTAGCATGTAGGTCGAAGTTGATTAGTCATAGGGAGGCAGCTGTCATCCCTTGTCTAGGTTCTGCGTATAACGCCTGAGTTGAGCTCAGTGACTTCCTACAGACTTGAACTCTGCAAGAGTCGAGGATCTTGTGGGTAGAACTGACTGTACCTACTCATCAATGGCTGTAGTCAACAGGATTCCTTCACTCTTCCAGTGAGTGTTTTCTTCAATGTGGTGAACAGGGTGGAGGAGCTCACTGAATGCCTCTGTTGTAAGTTCCAGTACCACAGCCACACTTATTTAAAGTCCACAGATAAGCAGGTAGTGTCTTTGGAGGCTTTTCCCCATATAACAGTTGTGATCTGTTTGGCCTACAAGGAAATGGAGATTCCAAGGTCTTCTGGTCTTGCCCTGGTCATAGAAGAGCTGCAAGCCCAAGAGCTGGTCAATGGTACCCAGCTCCCTCATTACTAAGATTCACTATGTGACTGCTGTTGTGTCCTACCTTCCTGGTATATCTCTGCGGGCCTCTGGCATGGTCCCAGTGGAAGGAAACTGCAGGCCTGGGAGCACCAGTCAATGGCTGCTGGCTCCCTTGTTGCTGACATTCAATGTGTGACTGCAGTCATGTCCTACTTGTCTGTTCTATCTCCACAGGCCTGATTGTAAACATGTTTTCTATACTTGGTAAATTGTCATATTTATTTGCAAATTTTTATTAAAATATCTTATACCTCACTCTTAGTGTCATGAAATATCTCTAGAAGTTCTTTTAATAGGTTTTATTCTGACTTCACTTCCTCTGTGACTTCTTCGTTTTTTATGACATCATCATTTTCTAAATTTATGTCAATAATTTGGCCTTCACTAAGTTTCCCTGGCTACATATCTTTATAGAGATTTTTGAATGGTGGCAGTGGAAACATTGCTAGGTCAGCCATTTCTTCTATAACCCCATTTGTGTTTGTTTGTTTGCTTTGAGGCAAGATCTCACTTTGTAGTTCAGGCTGGCTGTGAGCTCACTATGTAGCCCAGGCAAGCCTCTAACTCAGCAATCTTCCTGTCTCTGTCTCCTGAGTGCTGGGATTATAGCCGTGAGCCACCACACCCAGCATTGTGATATGTGGTACTAGGGATCAAATTAAGGACCTTGTACTTACCAGGCAGAGCTGAAACCACTGGGCTAAATCCCTGGCTGAATAAATATTTTAAAGTTATATTTAATACATAACAGTTTGAAACAAAATTTTATATTTTACCAAAAGTGAAGTGCTGGGTGTGGTGGTTCATGCCTGTAATCCCAGCATTTGGGAGGCAGAGGCAGGAGGATTGTTGTGAGTTTGAGGCTTGGCTGGGCTAGTGAGTTCAGGGCCAGTGTGAACTACAAAGTGAGACCCTGTTTTAAAAAACACTTATATGCATATAGTGAAGTATATACATATTAATGTATTTCTTGAGTAGGGAAGAAGATTTCTGCATGCATTTTATTACCATCTTGACTGAATATTAACTGTCACGGTCATTCTTTAAAAAATAGCAATTTGAACTATGAAGTATCTATTAATAAATGTTAAGAGACATGAAATATCTATAAGAAGAAATTGAATTCATATAAGATTTTAATTACTATGGTGATAAACTACACTCCTAGATAGGAAGAGTCAGTTTGTAAAGAAACCAATTTTCTGCAATTTGTATTCTTCCAAATATTATTTGAAAATAAATGTTGAAAAGAATGTTGCAGATCTAACAGTAATTAAGGTAATGGTTTTGGGGCTGGAGGGTTAGCTCAGTGGTTCTGACGCCTGCCTCGCAAGCGTAAGGACCTGAGTTCGATCCCCAGTAACCACATATAATGCTGGGCATGGAGACATGCCCACCAACAATCAACACCGCATACCACAATGCCGGACGTGGTGGCTCACGCCTGTAATCC